>JADBJO010008096.1:97500-101540 GCA_016801955.1 Conus betulinus | reverse complement strand
AGAGGAGAGAGAAGGGAGAGAGAGGATGGGTGCGAGGGAGAAGAGAGAGTGAGAGAGATGATGAGACTGGAGTGAACTGTAGGATGGGGGAGGGAGGAGGGGGGTGACGAGAAGAGAGGAGGAGAGAGAGAGAGAGATGGGGAGAGAGGAGAGATAGGAGAGAGAGATGTGAGAGAGAGGGAGAGAGAGAGAGAGTGAAAGAGAGAGAGAGAGGATGAGAGAGAGAAGAGGAAAGAGGAGAGAAAGAGCGAGAAAGAGAGAGAGAGGCTAGTGTGGTAAATGGGCGGAGGAATTTGGGAGGGTATTATTAATTTTGATTTTAGGTGTTGGTGAAGCGTTCATATCTCCCTTCGTCCTGATGTCGAAGAACAGAAGCACAAACCCAAACAAAAGCAACACAAAAAATCGTCGAATAAAACGTTTGCAGTAAACACACCACAACCGCGAGACAATTGTATTCAGTTCTGGCACTGTTGCTAAACCCCCCCCCTCCCCTCCGCTCCCTCCTCTTCCCCCACCCCTCCCACTCTCTCCGTCTCTTGCTATCTCTCCTCTCTTCGTCTCTCTGCTCTCTCTTCTCTCTCTCCTCTCTGCTCGCCTCCATCACCGTCCTTCCCGCTCAATTCTCACGGTTTCCCTCCCTCCCCAGAGAGAAGAGAGAGGAGAGAGAGAGAGGCTGTGTCGTGAGTGGTCCACTAAAGTGCTATTATCTTGAGAGAGAGAGAGACGTCGAGAGTGCGATTAATGAGAGAGGAGAGGGGGGGAGATTGAGGAAGACGAGAGGATGAGAGGAGAGAGAAGGGAAAGAGAGAGAGAGGAGAGAGAATGACATGACAATGACAATGAATTAACAGTTTTCCTGTCATCATCAAAACCTGCTATTTTGACATGGGCGACCCTTCTTTTACAACAAAGAAAGAGAAGAAAATCAAAAAATCAAAGAGAATCATAAAGCAAAACAGAAGTGAGTGAGTAAGCATCATAAATAGCAAGCGACCAACAGGCCTTGTCAATATATACCATACCATCTTTTCTCTAGCATATAGACCAAGGGTCCTTGTTCGAAAGCGTGCGAATGAATCCCTATGCCATTTTCGCGTTACAACCGATAAATACTTTTCTGGCTGTAAGTCACTATTAAAGCGCAAAGAACCAAGAGTATTTCTCACTATTTTCTAATTCAGAGTGCCAGATCTGTTGGTAGGAGGATATCAAACGCTCTTAAATTCTAGGATAAAAAGTTTGTCGTTCCCAACACCCTGGTTATTCCATACAAAACCCCAATCCAGTTTCGAAGAGGAGATTTTTTTTTACTGCAGAAACCCCCAGTTTTGTCTTCCAGAGAGAGAGAGAGAGAGAGAAGAGGAGAGAGAGAGAGAGAGAGAGAGAGAGAGGCAGACAGACAGACAGAGGTTGAGAGACACACACATATACATAATAGAGAGAGAGAGAGGAGAGAGAGAGAGAGGAGAGAGAGAGAGAGAGAGAAGAGAGAGAGAGAGAGAAGAGAGACAGAGAGACAGAGAGAGACAGACAGATAGACAGACAGAGAGAGACAGAGAGAGGAGGAGAGAGGAGAGAGAGGAGAGAGAGAGAGAGAGAGAGATTTCAGATAGACAGGACAGACGGAGACAGAAAGACAGAGACAGAGACATAGACTGAGAGACACAGACAAACGCACAGGAAAGAGACTGAGCCCCACCCTCACCCCACCCCACCCCATCCCATCCCATCCCACCCCACCCCATCCCCTAAACACCAGACGGCACCAACCTTGGGCAACCAGTCCAAACACGTGAGGCCGACGACGATCACACACAGCGCCAAGACGGCTCTCGCTGCCCCTCATCGAGAGAAGGACGACGACGAGGAGGAGGAGGTGGAGGAGGAAGAGGAGGAGGAGGAGGAAGGATGAGGAAGAGGAGGAGGAGGAGGAGGAAGAGGAGGAGGAGGCGAGGAAGAAGCGGTGGTTTGGTCGTCTCTCTGTCTCTCTGTCCCGCTGGTCCAGTCAACGGTGACTGTCGACTGGCTTCCTTTTTTCGCAGGAATGGAATGTCACTTGGATTTCTTCCTTCTGTCTATCTCTCCCGTGGTTCCCTCCTCTCTCTCTCTGGCCTGTGTGTTGTGTTCCGTTGTCCCTTCGGCAGTCTGTGAAACAGTCATTACTTTATGTATTAAAAAAAAACATCTGTTATTCATTCATTCATTCATTCATTCATTCATTTATCCATTCATTCTTTCATTCGGCCGTTCGTTCGTTCATTCATTCATTCATGCATAAATTAATTAACTAACCAATAAATCAACCAACGAATTTGATCGATTGATTTATCTATTACATTCATTTCTTCGTTCATTCATTCATTCATTCATTCATTTACCATTAAAACATCCATTTATTAATCAACCAACCGATCAATAAATCGGTTGATTTATCTATTTCATCCCTTCAATCATTCATTGATTCATTTCAACCATCCGGTCATTCATTCGTTCGTTCGTTCGTTCATTAATTGGTTTATCTCTCGATAGATGTTGCATCAGTAATCAAGAAACAAGGAAGACAACTCTTCCTCTCGTGATGAAACCATGAAAGCCATACACCTATATAAATCAAGGTCCCGTGTTAGCGGTACCCATTCACCCAGCACGTGCATTAGCGTATGACGAGTTCCTCTAATCACTGATGTTTATGCTTATTGTTGACGGGAGGCACAACACTACACAACCCGCCCCGCCCCAAAAAAGGAAGAAAAAAAAAAAAAGAAAAAGAAAAAAAAAAAAAGAAAATGTATAATGAACAAATAAACAGAGAAATAAATAGATTAGAAGACAGATATTGTATACATAAAAGAACAACCGACTAAATAATGATTAAGTAAATACATAATGACAAAGGTAAATAAATACATAAATAAGTAAATAGAATAAGTAAACAAATAAAATAAGTAAGTACATAAACGAATAAATAAATAAAAGAATAAACAGATAAATGAATAAATAACCAAATATTGAATGACTCCCCCTCTTCTCTCTCTCTCTGTCTCCCCCCCCCCCCCCCCCCCCCCCCCCCAAAAAAAAAAAAAAAAAATAAAAAAAAAAAAATAAAATAAAATAAAAAAAGAAAAAGCAAGTTTCAAGCTGTCAGAGATCTGAAGTGGAAAGATGACCACTTGGCCTAGTGGTAGAGTACGGCGTTTCCGAATTGATAGTGTTGCTAGTTCGAATTCCATTGGAGTCCCGACACAAACATCGCCATCGCCGCAAGCCAGTCTGAACGTTAGTTTCAAACGTGACGTGACTGCAAGCGGGAACATTGAAACAAACTTAAAAGAAAACTGACTGTTCCGCCGAACGAACGAGACAAACAAATCACAAGACAAAACATGACGCGTTTCGACCTCTTCAGGCAAGACAAACATTCAAGGCGACGAACACGAAGAACGAACAATCCAGTTTGCGGCTCAGTTTGAGGAGATAAGTAAACGTTCTTTCCTCGTTTTTTATCGTCCTCAACGTTGACCAAAGAGGTCAAAACGCGTCATGTTTTGTCAAGTAATTTTGTTTCTTTCGTACGGTGGAACAGTAATTTTCCTTTGTTTCAGTGTGCATGTGCTAACATTCTGACGGTATCCGTGTTGTATTCAGTAGCTCCCCACCCCCTCCCCCCTGCATCCCATCTATTCACACACCCATCCTTGCCATCTTCCCCTCACCCACCGCCATCTGCCCGCACCCCCCCCCCCCCCCCCCCCCCCCTCGTTCCCCTTCCCTACCCTACCCCACTCTCCTTCACATTCTCTGCCCTGGGAAGGGCATTGCCGTCTGAAATATCCTGGAGGGTGTGGACTTTAGTCCTGACTGTAAAGTAATTCGTTATTTGTGACATTTTTGTTATATGTGTGTGTGTGTGTGTGCGCGCGCGCGCGCGCGCGCGCGCGTGTGTGTGTGTGTGTGTGTGTGTGCGTGCGTGCGTGCGTGCTTGCGTGTGTGTGTGTGTGTGTGTGTGTGTGTGTGTGTGTGTGTGTGTGTGTGTGTGT
>JADBJO010008096.1:87500-90000 GCA_016801955.1 Conus betulinus | reverse complement strand
TGGTGTGCTGTGAAGAATGGCCGACAGAAGGCCAGTATTACTCGGTTTGTCATTGTTTGAGAAACCGTCACAGGGGCGACCAGAAGACTACGTAGCGTATGACTCACTTGTGGAGAGGGCTAAGAAAAATACCGTGAGGTAGAGTGTAGACTAAGGGACTTGAGGTATATAAGAAGTCAGTTGTAGCCTCGTGAGGTAGAGTCAAGACTAAGGGACTTGAGGTATATAAGAGTCTGTTGTAGCCTCGTGAGGTAGAGTCAAGACAAAGGGACTTGAGGTAGATAAAAAGTCTGTTGCAGCCTCGTAGCTGACGACAAACCAGAGTCAAGGAAGCTCCACTAGAGAATTGTCTACCTGTGCGGACCACACGCGACAGCGAGGCATGTCAATCCTCTCGGGGGGCCTGGACAGGTAGCTACCAGCCAACCAGGGGATACGGGGGGGCGACGGAAGACCTGTAGGGAAGACTAGACAGGAGTCTTTTTTGTGGAGAGGGCGAACTGCCGGGGAGGAGTCCGGAGGAGTCGATTGGAGGTAAACAGCTACCACTACCATATATCCCCCCCCCCCCCCCCCCCGTCCCAGAGTTTTGGCCAAATCGGGACAACTGAGAGCAAAGAGTGGTGTTTTCGGGAAGATCAGTGCGACTATGATGATAGACTAGTAAAAGAACCGAATAGTTCAGACAAGGGAAACAACTGGCCAGTTGCAAGTGCTTGTCTTTCTTTTCTTTTCATACGTGCGTAACTGGATAGAATATTTGCAATGTTGTTCTCTCTCCCCCTCCCCCGATAATTATGAATGATTGAGTTGGAGGGGTGCAACCGCTGGATTATCTGTTTTCTTTAACGTTTTGTATGATCTAAATAAAGGTGTTGTGCAGTGACGGGTGGGTCTCTGTCAAGTTTTATTTAATTTAAAATTTTTTTGTTGAATATCATTGGTGTTCTGTTACCCTGATGAGGGCCCGATGTGAATGACATGGTGAGTGTGCCTGAGCCACAACAGAATTTTGATGTGAAGAGTATGAACACACGTCTGTTCATATCTCCATGCATCTCTGTGTATGATAATCATGTATATCAATACAGGAGAGGAACGTCGGGCAACCCATTCTTCTATCCGTCGGTCTGCCCTGCCCCCCCCCCCCCCCTCCCATCTCTCTCCTCTCTCTCTCTTTCTCTGTGCGTGTGTGGTGTGTGTGTGTGTGTGCGCGCGCGCGCACGCGTGCGTGCGTGCGTGCGTGCGTGCGTGTGTGTGTGTGTGTGTGTGTGTGTGTGTGTGTTGCATTTTCCCTTTTCGAAAACCACTTACAGAAAAAATATGAATTAGTGCAGACGAAGTACATGAACACTGGAAAAAAAAAAAAAGAAGAGAAAAACATACTGAATTTACAGCAAGATGTCTACTCACGTCTGTGATATATCCCCTACAGTGCCTCTTCTCCCACCATCCTAATCAGCAGTGAAGCATGGCGGGGGCCCTGGTCGGGGATTTCTATAGAAAAGAGGACGAAGAGCCTGACTGCTTCTTGTGACCAGATAGGGAAACTGTGTGGATATTGTCCATCTGCTGAGGACAGCTTGTAAACTATGTGGATGTTCTCTCCACCTGCTGAACAGGTTGTTTTGTTCTATGCTGCGCCGAAAGCCATACGATAGAGGATGACAGTGACGCTTTTCCTCACTTGTTTACCATTTGATTCGGGCCCTGCGAGCCGATCATTCTTCAACGTTTCCTCATCTACACCCATTATCAACGAAGAATGGCGAGGCGGATTCGCATTTCCCCCACCTGCTCGACGTAGTCATAAAGAATGCTGTTCTTCCTTCGAGTTGGAGTTGTCGTTCTTCTCGCTCTTTCCGCTAACAGGAAGTCCAGGCCCTGGTCGAAGCCGAGTCTGCAGGATCATACAAACAGCCAATCAGAACACGACTTGGTCAGAGAGCTGCTGTGACATGTAGAAATAACGACGGTTGTGTTGAGTGGTGAGCAGAAGCGGAACCTGTCAATCCCGTAGACAGTCGGTTTTTTTTTTTTTCTTTCCAAAGTTGACCTTTCTCACGGGAACAAAGCTCTGTGTGTATGATGTAAAAATGGCCGATAATACAACTATGTCAGCGTGTGACAAACATCCTATTGCCCAAGATATATTGATGAAGAACAACTCATTTCGCACGTATGTAGTGAAATTGGACAGTAAGTGGTGTGTGTGTGTGTGTGTGTGTGTGTGTGTGTGTGTGTGTGTGTGTGTAATCCGACATCTTCATATTATGCTGTTTTGTTGTTGTTTTTTTTTTTTTTTTTAACATCGACTCTTTAACGCAGAGCAATACTACGAAATCGTGTGTACCAGCATACTGCATAACTTGCCCACTAGACAACATGACTGAAACTTTCCTGATGGAGTCAAGTAACCGGATCAAACAGTCAGTTATCCTCTCTGCATCAATCTAGGAGCTCTGACTGACAACCTCCCTCAGCTATTGCTTAGCAAACT
>JADBJO010008096.1:75000-82500 GCA_016801955.1 Conus betulinus | reverse complement strand
TGTGAGTTTTCAAAATGGCCGTCATCACCAAACAGTTGTAGGCTTGTTCGGGTTACTAAACTAGGTACCCGCACTGGCGAGAAACCTCTTGGGGGTTAACGTAACAGGGTGACCGCAGCAATTTGATCCCCCCCCCCCCCCCCCCCCCCCCCCCCCCCCCCCCCCGGTGGTTCATACTGTGACAATTCTTTCGGGTGTCAATTGTCTGTGTTCATGACTCCCTGAATCGACGTGAGATTGATTCACCCCTCTGTTGGAGTACAAAAAAAAAAAAAGAAAAAAAAAAAAAAAAAAAAAAAAAAAAACCACCTGGTGTGCATTATCTGCTGATTACTTTGTGTCTTGGGCGCTGCGCTACCATTCCAAAATACTTTCTGAAAAGCGTTTCCCTCTAGTTTCCTTCAACGCAAGTCGTCGAACGAGTGTTATGTGCGCAGACTCTACACACTAGCCACACCTGTTCTACTCATTCTTATTTTTGGAAGGTAAGAATACTGTATGACGCATGCTGTACAAGAAGCATTCTGTGTTATTCTTCTTTTCTGGAAAATCTGAAATGGGTGCTTATTGAACATGTCCTTTTACACCAGTCAAACTGAAGTTACCTGTGTTTATTACTGTTTGTCTTTGTGTTGATTGACTATATTCAAGATCGTAAAGGCTGTGCCATTCTTGGATTAATCTTAATTTGAGTTTGTCCATTTTTCCAGTTGTTGTTGCTGTGTAGATGTGTCGTGTACAGGTGTTACTGGGCAAGCTTGGAACATCCCTTGGAGGGGGGGGGGGGGGGGGGGGGGGGATGTCTCCTTGTTTGTTCTGGGTGCTCTGTGTTGTCATTTCTACTAGGCGATTTGATGTCGCAAGCAGCATTCGTTTGCGACACGAACACGTGTCTGTCTGTCTGTCTATCTTTATATGTATGTATGTATGTATGTATGTATGTATGTATGTATGTATGTATGTATGTGTCTGTCTGTCTCTCTGTCTATCTATCTGTCTGCCTATCTATCTGCTTTTCTATATGCCGGTCTATCTATCTACACACACACACACACACACACACACACACACACACACACACACACACACAGAGAGAGAGAGAGAGAGAGAGAGAGAGAGAGAGAGAGAGAGAGAGAGAGAGAGAGAGAGAGAGAGAGAGAGAGACAGACAGATAGAGACAGACAGAGACAGAGAAAGAGAAAGAGAGGAGACAGAGAGAATCTTCGTTCCTTTTCTATTTATGCTATTTAAAGATGATATTTATTGTTCAAAATCAAAGTCACGCATGTAGACTTACTTCATAAAAATTTTTTCCACACGCGTTTGCGAAGAGATGTCGTAGGCCTACAACTTTTTGTTTGTGGCACTGGGACAAAAACAAAGCACAAAACAAAAAACAACAACAACAACAACAACAACAACAACAACAACAACAACAACACACACACACACACACACACACACACACACACACACACACACACACACACACACACACATACACACGACACACACACACACGTACACGCACACACTCTCGGACAATCGGAGGCGACAATGCCTTCAAGGATTTCCGTCTGAACTGATGCGTGTCATCGCCCATGTTGATTGGGGAGTATTGTATAACGGCGTGGTGGAGTGCCGACTTTTATGTCACCAACAACAAAGGAGGACACAGGAGAAAATATGAAGGGCGAGCTGGGGATCGCAAAAAAAAAAAAAAAGGGGTTCACAAAAGGGGGAGGGAAGGGGCGGGAAGAGTGGGTGAAGGTGGAGGGGAGGGGAGGGGGGGGGGTGGGGGGTGGGGGGGGAAGGAAGGAGCCGGATCTTAACCAACACACGATGAAGAAACAGTCATGTTGTTTTCTAGATTTGAGCGTATACGTTGAATCACATCTCGCCATTTTCTCCGAAACGCGTTACACTAGTTTGTCAGTTCCTTTGCTTACTTTTACTTTTTTTTTTTATATGTTGCTGTTCTCTCTCTCTCTCTCTCTCTCTCTCTCTCTCTCTCTCTCTCTCTCCGTCTGTCTCCCTCTCACCTTTTTCTTCTCTTTCTTTCCTTTTCTTCTTTCTTTTTTCTTTCTCTCTTATGTCTTTCCTTCTTTTCCTTTTGTTTTCTCCTTCTTATTTTCTGTCATCTTCATTTACAGAAAAAAATGAAAAAGATAAACAACAGAAAAAAAAAAAAACAGACATATACTCTCTTTAACTCTCATGTGATAAATGTATGCGACAGCATCACGGAGAGCACATGGTGGGTGGAAAGAAGAAGAGGGGCATCTAAATAACAATCCCAACGACTACAACTTCCTCTGCAGGACAATTAACATCAAATGACCGATGAAACATCACAGGTTTTTTTTTTTCCTTTTTTTTTTTTGGGGGGGGGGGGGGGGGGGGGGGGGGGGGGGGGGGGGAGGGGGAGGGGGGTAGTTCCAAAATAAGAAAAGAAAAAAAAAAGAGTAGGCCTAATCAAAAAAAAAAAAAAAAAAAAAAAGAAAAAAGCAGGGCTCAAAATACCTGTACCCACCCGTCCGATTGTCCGGGACAACTGACCGTCCTGGCCGACAAATGGACATGCTCTCTCCCCTTGACCACCCGACAATCAGTTTTTGACTGCATCACCGAAGGGGGCGATACACTAAAATACCAGTCAGCCATAGTAGCAGAAGCAGCTGAAAAAGAATTCCAGCTGGATCGGATCGAGGAGGAACCAACGTGAACTTCATATAATTAGTAAGGTCTAAATTCTCACGGACCGATAATCTTCCCGGTACCGGTAACAAAAACTTGTCCGCCCTCTTGCTGCTTGTACTAACCCACGTTTTCTCATGACCGCAAGTCTCTAGTGAGTCAAGGTCAGCCATTTCTCCGTTAGTCGCAACTTCGCCAGGCATGGGGATCTGTTTACAAATAAAATAGATTGGCCCTAGCACGTGCACGCCTCATGTAGCCTACTGCTTTCTATACGGCTCTGCAGTACCGGCAGTGTGTGACGTATGCCAGATGTGTACAGTTTGTCATCGCTCAAAAGGCAAGCACAGGCCTAAAGAGCGTTCATTTCCGCAGCTGACTGAGGCCAGTTATAATATTCACAGCCTTTGAAAGCTAACAAGTAGTAACTCCTTCCAGTTTAGGCTTCTTGGTACTGCTTGATACAGGCCCAGCCAGATCGTAAGCAACACTGTATTGTTGAAAAATTTACGCGTCATAAGCCTTCTGTTCATTGTTCGTTCTTTTTTTTTTTCAAGTTTGTACACCTTAAGAATATAGATCTAGTGCTACTGATCTACAACACACGTACGATGGATAAGGGGGTCGACAGAGGTCGATCTTTTCTTTCTTAAAACGAGGATCAGACTCGGACAAAGCTGAAAATCTTCCGTCAACTCGACCTTCAAGTGAAGATCTCGAGCCACCAGGCACAGTGTGTGAAGAGCGTTTTCTGAGTGATCCATCCCAGCCAGGCAGTGAAAAACAGTTACAGAAAAAAAAGCAAAGCATGATTCTTTTCGAGAACAATGGAGAAAGGATTTTGCCTGGCTTAGTACAGATGAGACCACAATCATCTATGACCCCACACTCAGGAGCCGCAAACTCGGCAAGGAAAGAGTGTCTCCAAATACAGATTCGTACTGTCCTCTGCCTGGCTAAGCACAACATGCCCTGCCAGTCACTTTCCTCGCTTGATGGAGCTGCAGAAGAGTAATGGTTTGAAAGTTGGAGAAATGTATACGCATCATCAGTCCGTGGCCGAAATGGAAAAGTGCTTAGCAGATGTGACTAAGGCTGAGCTGAAAAAGAAGTTGGACCAAGTGATTTTGTTGGGGGTGATCATTGATGAAACGCTGAACTGCACCCTTGACAAGAAACTTATTCTGTATGCTCGTTGTGAGAACGTGTGGTGATGTTGAAAAACCTCTTCCTGGGGAACTACACCATTGACAATGGAACTGCTGAGTGTGTGTTCAATAAGCTGGAGGAGGTGTTGAAGGAATGGGACATTTGACAGAGTGGTGGGCCTAGGGTCTGATGGTGTCTCAGTGACGACAGGCAGACACAACGGAGTAGGAGTGAAGCTAAAAGAAAAGCAGCCAGCACTTGTGCATATGCACTGTGCAGCACATCGTGTGGCTCCAGCCACTAAGGAGGCCACTGAAGGCGTGGAGTCGGTAGCAGAGTACAGACGATCCCTGCAGCTGATGTACAAACTGTATAGGGCCTCAGGAGGCAGGACCCATCGCCTGAAAGAGATGTGTGATGCTCTTGATGACTCTGATTACCTCTCATTGAAGCACCCCATCAGTGTGCGTTGGCTCAGCTTAGGAAAAAGCAGTTAAAGCAGTGCAGAGCATCTATCCAGCCCTTGCTCTGGAACTAGAGGAAGAGACCAACAGAAACGCACTGACTGCAGCAGGGAATTTAAGCAAGAAGATTACGACCTTCCCTTTTGTTAATTACTCAGTTTAGTGTTAGAGGTAGTCAATGGTGTGTGTGGGGTACTGTCTGACATGCATGTATGTGTGGTCATTAATGTGATTGTATTGTATGTGTGTGATAATTCAGAAAAAAAAAATGATAAATATTGTCACAGTCAGTGGTTTTGTTAAAGCGTTGATTTATTAACATTGTTATTGCCATGGACATTAACCATATGTTGAAAAAAAAAATCACACATTTTATCAATAAATTAGTTTAGAGCCATTTAGTGGTGTGTGTCTCACTCTGGCTACTGTGTGTGTGTGTGTGTGGTGTGTGTGTGTGTGTGTGTGGGGGGGGGGGGGGGGGGGGGGAGGGGTGGTGCGCGTGCTTACAGTATGACAAAATAAGCAGTGGTGAGTTCACCGGTTTTCGTTGGTTTGGGGCTGGTTGCAACTGAGGTTGCTGAAGGCTAATTAGTGGTGGGACTGTTTTTTAAAATTCTTAGCGCCATGCCTGACTGACCTTCTGCCGTCAAGCTGTCCTTGAGTCTCCCCCTACTACATTGCAGACCGATGACACTTCCCTCTTTTCTTTCTTTTTTATTTAAACTTGACCCCCCCCCCTCCCCTCTCCTCGCCTGCACCCCTCCCTCTCACCCGCGTGTAGTACTTCAACTCTTCCCTCCCCCTCTCCACCCACCCTTACCCTTCCCGTCGTTTTTTTTTTTTTTTTTTTTTTTTTTTCTCAGAAGGGAACACTAACAGAGTGGAGTCTCACTGAGAAAAGGTGATTTTGTATTATAAGGCATTGTTCTTCGTTAGAGTGAAAACTGATCTACTCCCTTTATTTCTCTCTCTCTCTCTCTCTCTCTCTCTCTCTCTCTCTCTCTCTCTGTGTCTGTCTGTCTGTCTGTCTCTCTCTCTCTCTCTCTCTCTCTCTCTCTCACACACACACACACACACACACACACACCACACACACACACACACACACACACACACACACACGTGCAGTGCATGTCACTGTTGAATTTTGTTTGCTGACGTGTCATTGCATTTCCACAGTTTTATTAATTTGTTTTTCTTTTTTGGGGGCAGGGCAAGCAGCAGAAAAACAAGGTGGGGGGGGGGGGGGGGGGGGGGGGGGGGAGGAAAGGGGGGGCGAGTAGATTTTGTGATCTTCTTGTCCCCAAGACAACTAAAAAAATATATGAGAATTTTTAGCACTGAAAAAGTAACCTCCTCACCCCCCCCCCCCCCCCCCCCCCCCCCCCCCCCCCCCCCCCCCCCCCCCCCCCACCCCCCCCCCCCCCACCCCCCCTTTTTTTTTTTTTTTTTTTTTACTCGGGTAGAGCAAATAAAAACAAAGGAGAACAGGTACATTTTATGATCTACTTGTTCCCAGGGTAACATCATTAACAACAACAAAAATCTGTGACTTTCTTTAACAATAATACCAATATTTATAATACCAAATATAAATGTCTGGAAATCATCATTTAGAAAGGGGGTTTTCAATCTATACCTCAGAGTTATATGCAATACTGGAGGCTTTGACTTACATATGTGATACACCAATTGCTTTCTCTCAAATTTTACTCTGTGCTGATTCCAAAATCTGTTTTACAATCTCTAGAGCGTTGGGACTGCAAAGCTAGAAAAGATTTGCTTTTTGAAATAAAACATCTACTGCATTTTTTCGTAACTCTAGGCATACAAGAATTGATTTTTGTTAGGCCCCATCTCACTGTGGTATAAAGTGGAATCAAACAGCAGACAGACTTGCAAAAGAAGGAGCAAATAGAAACGCTGAAAATTTATTCAACAATCCCTCAGATTTATCCTCTTGTGAATTAATCCAAATTATGGAAAAATGTATGGATAAACAGAATTTAAGTTAAAAAAAAAATTGGCTACTTTACCATCATGCCCACGGCACATTGTTAGATTGATTCATAAATATCGGCTGAATACTTGGAACACTAAATATTCTCATGGTATTAATTATGTCTGCAGAGAAAACATTTCTGTGCGTCATCTTTTGTTTGAATGCTCAGTATTGACCTCGCTCTATCAGGGGGGGGGGGGGGGGGGGGGGGGGGGGGGAAGGTATTCAGATGAATAATGTTGACAATGTCAATACTGTCTTATATAGTTCATATGTTGCTTAAACTGCCATGGTTATTTCGCTGTCACAGGTTGCAAAAAAATTTCTATAAAGATCAACAATTTTGTGTACTACTAGGGTATTTCACTGAGGTAAATATGCATATATCAGATGTGGGTTTGAAAGCACTAACGTGGATGATAAATGAAGTGTGAAGGTGGTTCTTTCTTTATTGTTTTTTAATTTTAATTTCATAAAGTGTCTGATATCATCTGGCGATGAAAAGACATGAAATATAAACCACTGAACTGAACTGAACTGAACTGAACTTCTAGCGCGAGCTGAAAAGTAGCAAACTGGTCTACTGGCACGTTCCCATCCCCCACTCAGACCAATGTCCGGGACTGCAACGGTGCCTGGCAGTGCAGCCAACGATAAACTCACAACCTGCGCATGGCAGTCGGCGGCACCAGATGACACTGCGACTTCTGAATTATCAGAATATAATTATGTCAATGCGCAAGTCATGTCCATGGTGCTCTTCAACCTCGAAAGGCAGGCCCTAGTCCAAACTTTCCCCCTTTCCTCCCCCCCCCCCCCCCCTCCTCCTTTCCTTTCACTCCACTGCCCACTTCCCCCCCCCCCCCCCCCCCCCCCCCCCCCCCCCCCCCCCCCCCCCCCCCACCCCCCCCCCCCCCCCCCCCCCTGGCCCCCCCCGTCCCTCTCCTCTCTCTCCTTTCCTCTCCTCTCTCCTTTCCTTTCCCTCTCTCTTTGCTGTTACGAACAGCAGCAGTCGGAAGCGTCCTGACCACCGTTATCCCGACATGCTCTGTTTGGCTAGTATTATGCAACAGCCACCTGCATGTTTTGCCTCTAGGTTGTATGGTAATCCCGAGATTACTGTAATCACATACTTTGGCCTCGGGTTCCTTTTCACTGGTGTGAAATCACTTTCCTACTCCAAGTACG
>JADBJO010008096.1:30000-55000 GCA_016801955.1 Conus betulinus | reverse complement strand
GGAGTGGTGGAAAAGGTGAGAGAGAGAGAGAGAGAGAGAGAGAGAAGAGAGAGAGAGAGGAGAGAGAGAGAGAGAGAGAACTGGGGGAATGAGATGCAGGAGTGGAAGAGAGAGAGAGAGAGAGAGAGAGAGAGAGAGAGAGAGAAGAGAGAGAGAGAGAGAGAGAGAGAGAGAGAATTGGAATGAAGATGCAGAAGAGGAGTGGGACAGAGAGAGAGAGAGAGAGCAGTGAGCTGTGTTTGTACCATGACTGGCACTGTGTTGTTGTGAGTTGTTCTCCGACAGGCCCGTGGAACTGTGTTTGTACCATGACTGGCACTGTGGTTGTTGTGAGTTGTTCTACGACAGGCCAGTGGAAACTGTGTTTGTACCATGACTGGCACTGTGTTGTTGTTGAGTTGTTCTACGACAGGCCAGTGGAACTGTGTTTGTACCATGAGTGGATGGGCACTGTGTGGTGTTGTGAGTTGTTCTACTACGACAGTGTTTTGTTACCAGGGAACTGTGTTTGTACCATCACAGTGTCACTGTGTTGGTACCATGACTGGCACTTGTTGTGAGTTTGCGACAGGCAGTGGAACTGTGTTTGTACCATGTGACTGGCACTGTGTTGTTGTGAGTTGTTCTACGACGAGCAGGCCAAGGGAAGTGCGTTTGTACCATCACAGTCACTCTGCACGACATTGTTGTGAGGTGCTCCGTGGGGGTGTTGCAGCGAAGGTGACTTCACCGCATCGTATTCCTTTGTATTGTTGCAATGGCATTATTATGCGTTTGGTTTTGTTTTGTTTGTTGTGGGGGGGAGGGGGGCGGGAGGGAGGGGGATTTCTTTGTTTTTTTTTGTTTTTTGAATCTTCTCTTCTTTTTCTTGTTCTTTTTTTTTCTCTGTTGTTTTTGCAATACTGACCGGCCGGCCTCTCTACGGCAGAGAGAGCGCTCATCCCTAAAACCACGCTACATCTCTGTCTGTCTGTCTGTCTTTCCCTCTCTGTCTCGCTCTCTCTCTGTCTGTCTGTCTCTCTCTCTGCTCTCTCTCTCCTCTCTCTCTCTCTCTCTCTCTCTCTCTCTCTCTCTCTCTCCCGCGCTTTCGCTCGCTCGCTCCTCTCTCTCTCTCTCCGCTCTCTCTCTCCTCTCCATTACTGCTAGTTTAAATCAGGTCTCAGTTTATGTGTGTTTGAGAAAATGTGAATGGTGATCGACGTGATTCGTGTGCGTTTTGGTGTGTGTGTGTGGTGTGTGTGTGTGTGTGTGTGTGTGTGTGTGTGTGTGTGTGTGTGTGTGTGTGTGTGTGTGTGTGTGTGTGTGTGTGTGTGTGTGTGTGTGTGTGTGAGAGAGAGAGAGAGAGAGAGAGAGAGAGAGAGAGAGAGAGAGTGCGTGTGTGTGAGTGCGCGCGCGTGTTGTTCTTCATAGATAAAGATAATCTACCCAATTCCTTTTGGTACAACCTCTGTACAAAGTTTATTGTTGTTTACAAGCCGCCGTGGCGAAGTCGCGCGGACTCCCGGCTGGAAGGTCGTGGGTTCGAATCCCATCAGAAGTCATGTGGGTTTTTTCTGCCCCGACCGGCTCCTACCCAGAGTTGAGTTGCTGCGGACTCAGTTGGGAAGACTGGGACCACACAGTCGAGTTTCATCCACTTAATGGATGCGTTTCTGAGAGTGTTGCTCAAATTTCCTGACCAACACTGCAGGTGTCTGTATCTCTCGGGCTGGTTGACGCCGGGATATATTATGAAAGGAAGCGTAGAGTACAGCCCTGTCATGTAGTCTCAGACCGAAATGGAAATCCGTAGCATCATCTTAATCATCCTCATTCTCATCGATCAGCATTAAAAAAAAAAAAGTCTCAGATTCTGTGCCCCTTCATGCCCTGCTCTCATGGTGACCTCAATTTCGATGTCCTCTCCACGTCTGTGGCCTTGGTTTGGTTCCGTCGGGGTCACCGGTATCGGTGAGTCCATGGGGGCTGTCGTTGGACGGACGTGGTGGCGCCCTCCGGAGGGAGAGCTCACTCACGCCGCTCCGCGACTAAGCAATTATTGTCGTCAGTAGGGGGCTTAGTAGGTGGTGTCCTGCGTATGTTAGATCAGAACAGGCGCCACTGAACACCACTGAAGTGACTCGGCAGCAGTGCAGTGCTCCTCCGGTGGGTTGCCTCTTGACGGCTTGACATTGACTGCTCCCTGTGATTGCCGGCGCCGGGGCTGCGGCGGGGCCGACCGGGCTGTGGCCGTGGACGGGGTGTCGGAATGAGCGGCGTGGGTGCACTGCCCCTGAGGATACCCATATCTACATTCTTAAAGGATGAATAAGTTCTTCCAATCCGTACACATATGTTTCTTTCTGTTAGAAAGCTTTTAATGTAATCAAACATTCTCCCAGAAATACCAGCATTTATAAAAAAAAATGTAGTTTTTGAGCCCTTCCCACAATTCACAGCGGCTTCAGCTTTCTTGATAACAAACTGTGCCTGCTCTACGTACCATGGACTTGTTCCACGTGCAAAGGGCTGCAACTTTCCGCAAGCATGTGTAGAGAGGCTTTCTTGCTTGTCGCTCTTTATATGCCTGGGCACATGTATGTACGTAGATACTCATCATTCTAGGTGATCGAAAGTACGTTGTTTTCCTGCTTCCAGTACCCTTTTGCCATGAGCACATTTTTTTTTGCTTTCTTTTTTTTTCAAGAGAAAGATAGCCAGACAGATTGATATATAGATATTAGAGAAGGAGAGAGAGGAGGGGAGAGAGAGGAAAGGGAGGAGAGGAGACAGAGAGAGAGAGAGAGAGAGAGAGAGAGAGAGAGAGAGAGAGAGACAGACAGACAGACAGACAGACAGACACACACACACACAACACACACACACACACACACACAGACCGAGAGAGAGAGACAGATAGACAGACATACAGAGAGAGAGAGAGAGAGAGAGAGAGAGAGAGAGAGAGAGAGAGAGAGAGAGAGAGAAAATGAACAACGTGAAGTTTGCCCTGAATAACGCTGGGTGATATTTTCAGCTGAGAGACGGGAACAGTTGATAAAAGATTGATATAATGAGGCAATGCCATTACAGCTGCCGCACAACGTCGTAGTTTCAACAGCTGTGCAGGTGTAACTACCATTTTCAGGTGGAATCCCTTCGAGTTTACAGCACAACAATCTAACACAATGCCGTGTGCTGACTGAAAAAAATGAGATATACCCTCAGTTTGTATATTATGAATTACATTATAATTATGGGCTCGGAACTGGTCACTCTCCCCGCATTCTGTGTGAATTGAAATACGATCAATGATGTTTTTTGACCGATCTGTTGTGTTTATATTTGGAGGGCGTATACACGGACAGACACACACAGACACACACACACACACACACACACACACACACACACACACACACACACACACACCCACACTCATACACACACACACACACACACACACACACACACACACACACACACACACACACACACACACACACACACACACTTTGTGTGTATTGATTTCGAATTTGCCTACAGTATGTCAGGATTGACTTGCATCCCAGTTCGTCCTGTCTCCACACACACACACAAAACACACACACACACACACACATACACACACACACACACACACACACACACATGTATGTATGTATGTATGTATGTATGTATGTATGGTACGTGTGTGTGTATGTGTGTGTATGTGTGTGTGTGTGTGTGTATGTGGTGTGTGTGTGTGTGCGTGTGTGTGTGTGTATATAATAGACTAATACATTCAAAGGATAAGTAACCGAGCACGATTCCAGCAACTTACAGAGCAGCTTGGTCTTGCAATGACTGCAGGAAATATACAATTATAAAACTAAACTTGCTCTTATGTCTTAGATTGAAGAAATAGAGGGAGATAAGCATCTTTTCCATCTTTTTATCTTTTCATGTTTTTATCTTTGTATATGTTTATATTTTCTACTTTTCACATGAAAATGTAGCTTGTTTTGCTCTTTCATGATTTTCTTTTGCTTCTTAGGTGGCACCTTTGGTTGGCTTTTTGAAAACTCAACAAACATGCTACGGTATTGCACAACAGCCTTTTTTGGGGGGGGGGATACCATTCTTCTTAAAACCGAAAAGGCAAAGGAGCAAAGTTACCACTTTCCGCGGTCACCGAGGAGAAACAAACAATCAGGTTTCGAAATATTTTTTTTGCGGTCTCTTTTCTTTTTCTCTTTTTTTTTTGTTACAACACCTAAACGCCTACCATCTATCATGCTTACACACAAACGCCTGCTTACGCACGCGTTCCACACTTTCATTCATGCCCAGTTCCAAGTGTTTTTGATTTTTCTATCATTGGACAATGCTTCTTTCTCATTTAATGTATACTATGGTACAATGATGTCTGGGTTTTTCAGTGCACTGGTGTATGTTGTAATGAGTTTGCTTGCTTGTTCTTTCATTCTCACTTATTTCACCCCGGGTATGCGATTTATACCTAACGAGGTTGTTGTAGAAAGAGTAAAGTCGCAGAAGCAAAAGCGATCAGGAAGGACATAGGGAAACAAGAAGCAGCGAGAGAGAGAGAGAGAGAGAGAGAGAGAGAGAGAGAGAGAGAGAGAGAGAGAGAGAGAGAGAGAGAGGATAGAGAGGAGAGAGAGAGTCTCCATGTTCCCCAAAATGGTTGCGTCCTTTCACAAACGAAATCGAAAGAGTGGAAGGGTGCACAGAGGAATGGAGAGCGAAAAAAAAATTGTTAATCTCGCTACTCCCTTCTTTAAAAAAGAAAAGTAAACTAAAGAAGTAGTGGATATAATACCATGAAACGAACTACGCTGTAGTACATCACAATTACCACACAACATTTCGTGATAATACTCGAAAGGAAACCAACCAATTGAAAAAAACATGAACGATATCGCGAAAAGGATCACGCACGTCCATTCCTGCGTAAATAAATCTGGAGGAAGAGATTGGATAAATGTTTACCGAGAAACTACTATCATTGAAAATAAAGTTATCTCAACAGATATTTGTTACGGAGTAGCATATGGGCTTCAAATATTGTATAAATAGATGTCGTTGCCTGCGTTTTTTAAAAAAATACTTACACACATTTTCCCAATTAAGATTATGTGATTAATTTGATTCAGCGTAGCTTTTCTTATATGGTCTTGTCGGTGACACCAAACATTACTTTTAAGACATCGATCTTCATATGAACGTCAAGATTAATTAGAATATAATTCTCAATCTTTCTCCAAAATAACAAGACGAAAGGACATTCGTAGAAAAAAAAAAGTTCTATCACGTCGACTATATCTTTACAGTATGAACATTTGTTATCTTCTCTAACTTTTCATCTTGAACAACATGATGTTAGTTGGGTATGTTATGCACAATTTTCCAGTGTAAAAGACGGGGTCTAGTTTCTTTTGTTGCTTGTATGGCAATAGTCCATATCTGTTGAGTGACATCAATGTTAAAATAATTTTTCCAGAAGCCAACCGCACATGGCTGAATGTACTTATTTTCAATTATTTGTTTTCGATATCCTCTTATGCTTAACAGGCTTTTACCACAGAATGTGGGGAAACTGAGGGAATCTCGGTCATGAGCGAGTCGTTGATCAAGGTGAACACGCACAAACCTGCCCACCGCACTGCACACAACATTACACTCCAGCAGGCGACTTGCTGAATTCCCCAATATACCAACTATTTCATCAAAAGACTTTAGTTCGTTGTTGATGGTTAGCATATCTTCCACGCATAATATATTTCTCTTAATCCATTGTTTAAAAAAGAGAACATTGCCTTGATATTTTATGGTACTGTTATTCCAAATTACCCTAGACGCTGTTACTTGTAAATGATATTGTTATCTAACCAAGTGCGTAGCACCGAGTTCCAAAAAATGCGATTTGATAAGTTCCAGTCCTTTAAATTGCTTACTTTTTATGGTTGCATAGAAGCAAATACACTTTTCGCCAAATTCTAAGAAATTGTTTCTTGCTATACGCCACCACTTATTATTTGTGCCATTATCTGTGCATGTTATATATATATATATATATATATATATATATATATATATATATATATATATATGTGTATGTGTGTGTGTGTGTGTGTGTGTGTGTGTGTGTGTGTGTGGTGTGTGTGTGTGTGTGTGTGTGTGTGTGTGTTTTGTTTAGTTTTAGCGTGTATGAACGTTTTCTTTTATGATGACATGAATCATGACTGTTTAGTTAATTAGTTTTTATATTGTGTCATAGTCTGAATGTGTTGGTATCCGTCCTGAAGGGATAAGGGCCAGACAAAAAACAAAAAAAAAACGGAAAAAAAAATGCCTTGTTGTATATGTTACCCTTGGGAATAAAGATTATCAATCAATCAAATACTCTCTCTCTCTCTCTCTCTCTCTCTCTCTCTCTCTCTCTCTCTCTCTCTCTCTCTCTCTCTCTCTCTCTCAAAAAATGGTTCGAGAAACTAATAATCAGTCTTGTCCTATGTGTACAGAAAGAGAGAGTGTCGAGAATGAAATACATTGTATGTTTGATTATTCGGCATCTACCAAAATCTGCAAAGCTTGTAACATTTTCAATGAAACAATTTCTAAAGGACGAGATTCAACAGCAATTTATCAAGTGGAAATGAAAAAAAAAATATGTAATAGGATTTGAGGAGTGTGTCTCAGAAGCTAGCACTTTACGCAACAAGAATTTCACGAATGAATAAGATAATCACTTGCTTAAACGTACCTTGGCTCTGTAGTTACCATTTCATGTTCATAACCTTCATGCAAATATGTGTGTGGTGTGTGTGTGTGTGTGTGTTGTGTGGTGTGTGTGTGTGTGTGTGTGTGTGGTGTGTGTGGTGATGTGTGTGTGTGTGATGTGTGGTGTGGGTGTGGGTGTGGAGGGAGGGGGGGGGGGGGGGGGGGGGGGGGGGGGGGGTGCGCGCCCCGCGCGCGCGCGCGTGATTCGTTTATTTTTTTGTTGTTGTAACAGTTGTATGTATTGAAGCGTTTGTACCATCACAAGAGAATTTCTTTTTTTTGCATTAGTTTCCTTTTCAGATGTGGCGAACCGCAGTTACCAGAAATTACTAACGATACCCCCTTGCCAACAGGGCGTTTTGCTAGTGGGTAATAAAATCTAATAATGAATACTTATATAGCGCCTATTCTCGGCTAGAGACCAAGCTCTAAGCGCTTTACAATCAACACTCGTTTACACAACGGGCTTGCCTACCTGGGTAGTGCCGACTGAAGAGCTGCCAGCTGGCGCTTCATTCAGTCGTTTCCCGTGTCATCCAGTCAGTATCGTTCAATATCGATCACTCATTTTCCTTACTTCCTTCATTCTTCCATTTCTCACGCAGGGTGCATGCTATGTGTAACGTGTCATCCATACCAACGGCCAAACTGGCCTACTCTTCCGAATGTTGGTCCAACCAACCAGCTAACTAACTAGCTAACTAACTAACTAACTTACCAAACTAACTAACTAACTAACTAAAGTAACCAACCAACCAACCCAACCAACCAACCAGCAAACAGACTGACTGACTGACTGATGACCGTCCGACTGGCGAGCTAAACTGACTGGCTGACTCACTCACTCATTCATTTAGTCGCCAACACACTCACTCACTCACTCAGTGAGTAGGAGAGTGAGTGAGTGAGTGAGCGAGTAAGTGACCTGAATGACTGAGTAGCTAATTATTAACTGGCTGAAGGACTGACAAACTGGCTAGGTATCTAGCAAGTTTAACGCGAACAAATGAGAAAACCGACCGACGGAACGACTCCGACCTGATGAGCTCACATACGAGTAAAGAACGAACTAGCTGAATAATGAAGTAGCTAGCCATCCAACAATCCATCGAACCAAGAAAATAAAATCTTCATTTTAAACTGGTTTCACGGAATGGAAACCCGTGAAGCTTTTGTCGCAAACTGAACAACAACTCTGGTCCATTTCAAGAAGAGCGTTATGTGATAGTTGCGTCCCTTGCAATCAGGAGCCGTGACATCGAGTCAGCGTTCTAACGAGATAAAATTATGCGCATGGCGTGTAGCCACCGTCTCTGTCTGTCTGTCTGCGTGTGAGTGAGTGTGTGTGTGTATGTGGGTGTGTGTGCGTGTGCGTGCTTCGTGCGGCTCGTGAAGTGCGTGCGTGTGCGTGGTGCGTGCGTGCGTGACGTGAGTGGTGTGTGTGTGTGTGTGTGTGTGTGTGTGTGTGTGTGTGTGTGTGTGTTAGTGTGTGTGCGTGCGTGCGTGCGTTTGTGTTTGTCTGTCTGAGAATTAGGGGATTATTTGCAACCCAGTTTAAGAAATATGTTGTGTGTGTGTGTGTGGTGTGTGTGTGTGTGTGTGTGTGTGTGTTGGGTGTGCGCGCGCGCGCGCGGCGCGCTCGAGCGTGCGTGCGTGCATGCATCGAAGTGTGTATGTATGCATACGCACCCACCTCTCACCACCCACCCACCCACCCACCCACAGACAACAAGCTCGCTCGCATGCAGGCATGCACCCACACTCATAATATTCACATTATAAACACAACAAAACACGACTTTGGCAGACTCGCCGCAAACACACACAAACACAACACACCACCACACCACACACACAACACACACACAGACATACACACAGACACACACACACCACACACACACCACACACACACACAAACACACACCACACACACGCACACACACCCACACACACCACATTCTTAAACTGGGTGCAAAAGGGACGTTGAAGTGGAAAAACCTTCTTGCGCCGAAATTGAGGAGACACTTACTGCTCCTCCTTCCTTTTGATTGTCCTGAAGGTTGTTTATGCTTGCCTGAAGAAAAGGGTCAAAGAGGTCGAAACGCGTTCACGTTTGGTCTTGTAATTTTAATTTTCGTTTGTTCCTTCTGACCGGCGGAATAGTCTCTTTTTTTTTTTCCTTTGAAATTTGTCATGATTACAGACGTTCAGTCAGTGCGGTTTGCGGTGTACTGACAGGGTAAGGCTGAGTGAAAATTGGAAGCATCCCCCCGGACGGTCTCGTTTTTCGTTTAACGCCCATCTTGTGCGGAATTCGCCAAAGATATGTGACTGCTCGGTCTTTCATTTTCGTTGTCCCGCTGTGTTGCTTATCAAGCCTCCAGAGGACCCAAGAGGTCGAAACGCGTCGGTGTTTTTTACGTGTGATTCGTTTGCCCATGTTGATTGGCGGAGGTATATCATAAACATTTAAAAAAAAAAAAAAAAAAGATTTGTTTTCGATTTCCTGCCTGCAGTCGCCTTGCTTTCGCAACCCCCTAGGAGCAGTTCCATGACTTGTGGTTCCCAGGGCCACCTGCCACCTGCCACCTGCCACCCCTGCCCACCTGCCACCTGACCACCTGCCACCTACCTGCCAGCTGCCGTCCTGCCACCTGCCACCTGCCTCCTGACACTGCCACCTGCTTCTGCCCACCTGCCACCTGCCACCTGACACTGCTGCACCTGCCAACCTACCCATGGCTCCTGTCTCCTGACACCTGCCATCTGCCTCCTGCCATCTGCCACCTGCCACCTGGCTTCTGCCACCTGCCACCTGCCACCTGCCATCTGACACCTGACACCTGTCACCTGTCACCTGCCACCTGGCTCCTAGCTCCTGCCACCTGCCACATGCCTTCTGCCACCTGCACCTGCCACATGCCTGCCCATGCCTGCCACCACCTGCACCTGCCACCTGCCACCTGCCACCTTCCACCTGCCTTTCTGCCCTGCCACCTGCCTGCCTCCGGCCACGTCACCTGCCACCTGCCTACCTGCCACCTCCACCCTCCTGACACCTGAACTGAACCTGCCACTGTTGCCGCTCACAAACTTCCCAGGGCCTGGAAGAGCTGAAAGGGAGGAGAAATGAGTCAGTGATTTCCTGGGCAAAAAAAAAAGGTATTTGTAAGCCGCTGGTCGCCGCAACTCCACGACCTCTGACAAACCAAAAGTCCATCTCCGGGACTTCTCAAAATGGCTTTCTCTGAAACTTCTCTGCGCTATAAGTCAAGAGAGATGCGGGGCAGGCCACGTCTGGACCTTGACGACTGAGCTGCAAGAGCTATTGAAAAAGAAGATGAAGTTCTTCATCGTCATACCCACCTTAGGGGCTCCACTTCGGGTTTTCGGCCAGGGTTTATTTTCCTTTAGGCTTTCCCACGGGTTGGATAACATGGGTAACTCGCAAGCCAACAGAAGCCTGGAATCAAAGCTTTCCTTTTCCTCGATGGACCACCTTCCACACAGCCGGACCAGCTCCATTGGCCTAGACGAAACCGCTGGGTACTAAGGCGCAAGTAAACGCCTTCCTTCTCCCCTTGTGCCATTCAGTAAGGAACAGCCCCTTCGCTGGCTCAGAAGCTCAGCCATTTGAGAAGTCCAGGAGTTGGACTTTATTGGTTGTCAGAGATGATATGAGCTCATGTCATCAGAAAATATTTCATAGACAGTGGGGGCGTACCCCTATGGACGACCCCCCTGCACGACCCCCCCCCCCCCCCCCCCCCCCCCCCCCCCCGCAAAAACAACCATCATCGATTCCTGAACAACAACAACATTGGTCCCCCGGTACTACTTACTATAACCCCCCCCTCTCCCCACACCCCCCCCCCCCACCCTCCCCCCCACTCCACCCCCCCTTTCTTTTTTTTTCCCCCAGGATATCAGTTTTAATGAGGGGGGGGGGGGTGGAGACCATGATTGTGCAAAACAACCATTCATGCTGAACAACATCGACATCCCTCCCGTACGGGTTACTATAACTCCCCCTCTCCAGCAACCCTTTCCATCTCATCCCTCCACCCTGTTTTTTTTTTATTTTCCCCTGATGACTCCAGGATAGAGCGAGTTTAAGAGAGGGTGAGAGGGGAGAGGAGACCATTGATTGTGGCAAGAGAGAGAGAAGAGGGCCAACAGAGAGATCCCTCCCGGGAGAGGTGAGGGTAGAGTCAGCAAGGAGATCTCTCCCTGAGAGCCTGTGTTTTTTTATGAGGCCTGCCGGAGAGTGGTGAGTCGATGACTTGTTAGGGGAGAGAGAGAGAGAGAGAGGAGAGAGAGAGAGAGGAGAGCGAGAGGAGAGAGAGAGATGAGGGAGAGAGGAGAGAGAGGAGGAGAGAGAGGAGAGAGGAGAGAGAGAGAGAGAGGAGACAGAGAGGGAGAGGGGCGAGGGAGAGAGGGACAGAGAGAGAGAGGAAAGACAGAGAGAGAAGAGAGAGAGACCGAGCAGAGAGACAGACAGTCAGAGGGAGCAGAGTGAGAGAGTCAGACAGACGGCAGAGAGAGAGAGAGAGAGAGACGAGAGGAGAGAGAGTCAGTCAGACAGACAGACAGACGGTCAGAGAGAGAGAGAGAGAGAGAGAGAGAGAGAGAGAGAGAGACAGAGGACAGCGAGACAGAGACAGACAGACAGACAGACAGACAGACAGACAGACAGACAGACAGAGACAGACAGACAGGCAGGCAGACAGACAGACAGACAGACAGACAGACACAGACAGTCAGACAGACACAGGCAGGCAGGCAGGCAGGCAGGCAGGCAGGCAGCCAGCCGAGACAGACAGACAGACAGACAGACAGAGACAGACAGACAGACAGACAGACAGACAGACACAGGCAGGCAGGCAGGCAGGCAGGCAGAGACAGACAGACAGGCAGACAGACAGGCAGACAGAGACGGAATGATGGTCATAGGACAGCCAGACAGACGGACGGACAGAGACGGAGGGGATGGAGAATAGAGGGCGGTGGGAGAGGGGGAGGGGTGGGGGTGGGGTTATACCTCTGGAAATAAAAGGCGATGTTGGTACAGCGAATGAGGTCCTCTGGTCCTGGTCACGATAGGCGGTTAGACAGGGAAGGAAGAGGGGAGACTCTGTCCTGGGTCACGATAGGCGGTAGACAGGGAAGGGAGAGGTGAGACTCTGTCCTGGTCACGATAGGCGGTTAGACAGGGAAGGAAGAGGGGAGACTCTGTCCTGGTCACGATAGGCGGTTAGACAGGGAAGGAAGAGGGGGAGACTCTGTCCTGGTCACGATAGGCGGTAGACAGGGAAGGGAGAGGTGAGACTCTGTCCTGGTCACGATAGGCGGTTAGACAGGGAAGGAAGAGGGGAGACTCTGTCCTGGTCACGATAGGCGGTTAGACAGGGAAGGGAAAGGTGAGACTGTCCTGGTCACGCTAGGCGGTTAGACAGGGAAGGAAGAGGTGAGACTCTGTCCTGGTCACGATAGGCGGTTAGACAGGGAAGGAAGAAGAGGGGAGACTCTGTCCTGGTCACGATAGGCGGTTAGACAGGGAAGGAAGAGGTGAGACTCTGTCCTGGTCACGATAGGTGGTTAGACACAGGGAAGGAAGAGGCATCCTTTTGTTTCATACTTCTCCAGAATCCCTACTTGTCCGGCTTCCTCCCTCTCCGCCCTTCCCCCCCCCTACCCCCCTCACCTCTGCTCCCCCCCCCCCCCCCCCCCCCCCCCCGTCTCCTGTCCTCCTGCACACACACACACACACACACACACACACACACTCTCTCTCTCTCTCTCACACACACACACACACACACACACACACACACACACACACACACACACACAGTATCTGTAATCAAGCAATTCAGACCCCTCCTTCCCTCCCCTTTCGAAAATTACATCATAATTCATGATTATGTAAAGGGCATAAGACAAGAACTGTGCTTTTTCAGCTTTCTGCCCTGCCCCTGTGGCTAATGTCCACGCCAGGAGTGAGGTCATGGTTAATCTCTCCTCTACGGGAGGAGTTCCGTCCATCCCCCCCAGCTCCCCTGTACGGCAAGCTGACCTAGTGTGGCTGGTGAAATAAGCCTGTAACTAACCTTCACACAACTCTGTTATGAATGTGTGGTGAATAGAGTGGGTGGTGAAAGAAGCCTGTAACTAACCTTCACACAACTCTGTTATGAGTGAGTGGTGAATAGAGCGGGTGGTGAAAAGAAGCCTGTAACTAACCTTCACACAACTCTGTTATGAGTGAGTGGTGAATAGAGCGGGTGGTGAAAGAAGCCTGTAAAACTAACCTTCACACAACTCTGTTATGAGTGAGTGGTGAATAGAGCGGGTGGTGAAAGAAGCCTGTAACTAACCTTCACACAACTATGTTATGAGAGTGTGGTGAAAAGGAAGAAGCAAGGTGTGTGTGCTGAGCGGTCTGGGAGAGAAACAAATAGGACTTTTGATCCTCAGCTTTGGAAAGGAACTGTAGGGGAATAATTGAGACTGCACTGAAGAAAGGGACTTTTTTGCGGTGTGGACTGAAGAACAAAAAAAAAAACAGACCTTACAGTCGCATTCTTAGTCCAGGTTTGTAGCCTCTTGGAATTTGGTCTTTGAGAGACAGGTTTGCCTATTTTCTTTTATTTTTTAAAAATTCTTTATCTATTGTGAAGTTCGTTTTGGCCAGCTGGAAACTGGACGTATGTCCAAGAAGTTTATCTTTGACTGTGAAGGAATACTGCCTTAGGATTTCAGAAGTTTCCCGTAGTATATTTCGTCCTTTGTTAGTCCTGTCAAGAGTTGGAGTTTTGGGGGAATGGAAGAGCCTTGAGACATAAATAGTTTTCGTTTTATTTGGAAGCTCCACCTCTCTTTAAATTTTTAAAATAAGTTTTGGGTGTTCCATACATGTGCTCTAATCTGAGGAGTGCGACAGAGAGCTCCTTTACATGTTGGGCGTGATCTTTCAATAGTTTGAGATGCTGTAACATCTATGGGCTATTTAATTTCACAAGTCCTGTCGTTGGTAACTCTCTTTCAGATCTTTCTTCTACTTGTTGTGTGAGTGCGACTGTAAATGAAAAGAAATTCGCCGTTGACAGCAGCATTTGTTTGGAGTTAGAGCGTGTGTTTATTTCATCATGGGATCCAGAGTTTCCTTACTTGCTTGTTTGTTATTTGCTGTTACTGTTCACTGTCTGATTTAAGATTTCCTTTCTTGCCAATCAAACCGAATCTGCCTGTATTGGTTACTCTTCGTCCGTGTGTTTGTTTGACACATTCAAGATGAAAAAGGTTGTGCCAGTCTTGGAGAAATGTGAATTTGTGTTTCTTTCTTTCTCCAGCTGTTGTTGTTGTTGCTGTGTAGACGTGTGAGATACAGGGTATTATGGGCAAGCTTAGAGCATCTTCTGCATCAATTATTGACAGCCACCTACATTCATTTTTATCCTAGTTCTGTACGGCTGTGGAACTCGCTGCCGGGTGCCATAAAGATTGCCACAAATGCAGTCTCATTTCAAAAATCAAATTGATACGACAGTCTTGAGATCTGCATATTGACTGATTTTTTCTATTTTAACTTGCCCAGATATTTTATGGTTACCTGGGCCTGAATCTGGCCATTGCTTTTAACTCTTTGAATATCGTGTGCGACCCCTTTGTTGCCAAATTTAGCTCCAGGGGCCAACAGGCTGAGTCGCACTTGATCTTATCTTATTTTATTTTACTTTTTAACATGCGCGCTGGTGACCTACTCGTTTTTGAGCGAACCGGTCTTTTAGGAAGAAGAGAAGAAGAAGAAGAAGAAGAAGATTTTTTTTTGGGGGGGATGTCTCTTTGTTTGTTCTGTGTACTCTTGTGTTGGCATTTCCGCTAGGCGGTTCAGTGAGATTTCTGTCTGTATCATCTCCCCACACAGACACTTCATGACAATTGCTTCCTTATTGAATATTTACTTTCTTTTTCATCTCACGATCCCTTATTCCATTTTGGACTTCATCACTGATACTCATGGACTTTTTCATTTACTGAAGGAATGGATATATTAGTGTGAGCTTCACCCCTACTGGCAAGTTGTACCAAGTACCACCAAGTTGGCATTCCAATGACAAACACAGTCATTGACGATAGTCTCAAACAATACGATTTAGAGGACTTTCCTAAAAAAGTTAAACTTCCCCTGACAAAACATTTTAATTAATCCTTTCCCCCCCCTCCCCCTTTCCCACCCCCAAACACCAACGACAAACAAAACAACAACCCACATTGTAATCCTTTTAACTTCTTTACTTATAAATCATTGAAAAAGAGACAGGTTCACCTACCCCCCAATCATATTCACACACTCCACTTCACGAATCATGCCATTCTTTGGCCTATTCTTACTCCTGACGTGAGAAATAGGATTATTTCTTGTGTGCGTCGTCTCTTTTGAGTCTCTCAGTTTCCACTGCGCAAAAAGTTTCGTTACAAAGTCCCGACCCCAAACCTGTGGCCTTCACCAAAGAAACACAGATCATTTGACAGATGACGTCAAACCAGAACGCATCCCCAGATAACTTGAACGCAAAAAAAAAATTAACAAAAGAAACAAAACAAATAAAAAACAAATCCCTACCCCGCCCCCCACCCCCACCTCCAAACTTCCCAAGCCCCCCAAACAACAACCACAAAAAACACAAACAACAACACACAAATCACTTTTCAAAATGCTATTACCTGTTAAACCCTAACTTTCTTCTACGTTATAATCAAAAAAAAACGAAAGGAAAGGTTAGCCTCAACCCACTCCTCCCCCACACAACAAACACACAAATCAAACCTCACACAGTTCATTCATACCCCAAGCCCGTCTAGGTCCTCATAACTCATCATCCCGCCTCTCTGCTCCTCCACATCCTATCTCATAAAACAAAAAAAAACTGTAGTCTCTAAAAAGTCTGCTCAGTTTCCTAAAAAAAATAAAAAAAAACAAAAAAACCAAAAAACAAAACAAACGGAAAGACAAAAAACAAAACACAAAAAAAAAAAACCGATCCGAAAAAAACCAACCCAGAAGGCAATAGGAAAAGAAAACAATCAAAATTAGCTATCACTTGCGCACCGAGCAAAGCCCAGTGGACCTAGGACGTCACAACTAGGTAAAAAAATAAGAGGTTTATTCAATTTTCGGGAACTGGAATGGACTTCACGCAAGATTGCGTGCAGGACTGATGAAGTCAGGTCTCTGCAGAGGCATACGACTGTGACATAAAACAAGCACTCTGCCACTCACCCCCCCAACACAATGCTAGTGCCAGAGCTTCGCTCTCCTCGAGCCACCAAACTCACTCCGAATTACAACACGTAACGCACGTTACCGCACGCACGCACACACACACACACACAACACACACACACACACACACACACAACGAGAGAGAGAGGAGAGACGACGAGGACCACACACACACTACAACACACAGACACACACCACACACAACACACAGGACCCAGAACAAACACACAACACACACACTACACACAGAGACAGAATATAGAGAAGGAGACACACCAAGAGAGAGAGACAGAGGGAGAGAGACAGACAGTGAGAGAGAGACAGACAGAGAGTACAGAGAGACAGAGAGACAGAGAGAGGCGTAAAGGGGGAACGTGAAGAAGGGCGGGGGAGATAGGAAAGAGGATGAGCCAGCATGTAGTTTATGCCACCACAACCATACCCCCCGCCCCCCACCTCCTCTCCCCACGTTCCCCCCTGCACCAGGCAGATATTTTGAATGAATAATGCGGCTGATGCACCCGTCCAACAAGGTTGCATGGACGGAAAGGAGCTCGTGGGTCAGTCCTCTGCCAGCTGGTCCGTTTCATTTCCTGTACTCCTGTTGACTCCCTCGTTTTTCTTTCAGAGTCGTTTCCTACATTTGCTGTCATCTGCTTCCTTTCTTTTTTTCTTTTCACTCCTTTTTCCTTCCCACGTCCTTCCGGCCTTCCCTCTCATCCATCCTCCCTTCCTAACTTTCTCACTTTGTTTCTCTTCATATTTGTGGCTATTGCTCATTCAGCCGTCTGTCTTAATTCTCTCTGCATCATTTAGCGGCCTAACTTACGATGTTCCATTGCCTTGCTGTTCGCGTTTACTTGCGTGTGTGACCATGCGTGCGTGCATGTGGTGTGGTGTGTGTGGTGTAGTGAGTAACTATGTGGTGTGCATGCGCTGCGTGCATGCTGTAGTGTTGGCGTGACGAAATGCGTGCGTGTGTGTGTGTGTGTGTGGTGTGTTGTTGTGTGTGCATGTGTGCGTTGTGTGTGTTGTGTGGCGTGCGTGCGTGCATGCGTGTGCGTGCGTGTGTGACGTGCTTGCGCGTCATGTATATGTGTGAACGCGCTGCGTATTTGTGTGTGTGCCGCGCGCATGTGTACTATAATAATATATCTATATCATCAATCTCTATCTATCTGCTTTCAGCACTTATGCCGGACTGACAATGCTTAGATTGTTGAACAGTAGACCCCCGACCACTCTGAGCTGCACACACCCTTGAAGACCCTCGCCTTGAATTCCTAAATGGATCCTGAATCATAGGGATCAAAGAGTTTTCGCTACGTTTGATACTGTGTCTACGTAATGACTGTAGTTTTTTTTTTAGCAGCAACTTAATTCTAACTTTGCTTTTGCTGTTGTTTCTGTTTTTTTGTGTTTCTTTCTACCGTCGCAGGGGGCTTTGATGGTACTGTTGGGTTCTGTTTTTCTTTTAACTATAGTGGTGAAAAACCTACCGACAGAATTAGTGGGGGTAGTATGCCCTCTATTTAATACCAAGGGAGGCTAGTCACAATCAACAGTAGCTTTCTGACGAGTCTGCAAATTAGAAGAATCATTGAAAGCCGGCGATAAAATTGAAGCGAGCCAGATAAACTTAGTTTTTGTTTCGAAAATGAAACCAGTCGAATTCAAAGCAGCGCGATAAAATGAAGCAGGCGATAAAATTAGTTTTGTTTCGAACATGAAACAATCGGCGAGAGTGAACGATAAATTAGATATTGTTTCGAAAATGAACCAGTTATCGCTCCCATTTGCAACAAGCGAAGGGTTGTGATTTGCTATAATTCACTTTTCTTTTTGATTTTTCACTGATTTTATGCTCACGTTGTCTTCTGCTCATGTTATGTCTGTCTCAGCCCGAGCTGTTCCAACATACTATTTGGTTCAGCTAATACTTGCCAGGTTGGAAATATAATGACATGCGACATTTTGAATTTATTACCTACCCTCCCTCCCCCCCCCCCCATTTACCCCCTCCCCCCCCCCACCCTCTCACCCCCCCTCCCTCGTTCCTCCTCCCCAATAACCTGCTGCAAACTCGAAGACATTTTAGTTTGGATAGTCCAGCTAGAAAAAACATGATTGACATCCTCATCATGATGTAAGCTAAGAAAAAACTGCTCTTCTGAATGACTTATTGCTGCTGTAACTGGGCATTATCAATTGACCACTGTGACTTTGACGGATCACATTTTACGCACACTTAGCATGGATCCTTAAAGCATACGCTTTACAGACTTTACCCTACATTCTATAACTGTCTGTATCGTGATTTGTAAGATTTTTAACAACTTATTTGATTACCGCACTCGCCCTACTTTTGACTACCTCCTTGCCTGAAATTTTGCTTTCTGATTGGGCATAAGGCTGATGACAGCACCTTTCTTTCTTTATTGTATCAAACGTCTATTTGATCACTTTGGTGTTTTGCTTCTGTTTTTCCATGTTAACCCATGTTCCCCCTTGACCCACCAACGCCTCCGACCGCTGCTGGACTGGGATTTCCGCTCCGTGGTGGTGACAATACCTCTAGGCGCGCGCGCGCCGCGCGCGCGCACACACACACACACACACACACACACACACACACACCCTTTTTTTTTTTTTTTTCTCACACACACACACACACACAGAGAGAGAGAGAGAGGCATATCTGATAAGATGTTTTATAGAAACATAACTATGAACTGGTTTTTAATTTGCTTGGTGTTTTGTAATATAGCACATATACGCGCAACACCCCAATACGCATAATCCCACGAAGCGAACCAGCACATACAGATAGACATTCACACAAACACTCAAAGAGACCCAGGAAAGCATACCAAACATAGACGACGAAAGGATACCAACATAGACGTGTTATTCAACTAGAACTGGACCTATGTCTTCATCTCATTTGGCATGGTTAGTGTGGTTATAGAAACTATTCCATATAACAGGACGGCAAAATGATTAACAAAAAAAAAAAAAAAGGCTCGCACATACACACGGAAACACCCACAGCACGCATTCGCTCGCTCGCAAGTCAACGGCTCTCTCGCTCTCATCTCTCTCTCTCTCTCTCTCTCTCCTCGACACACTAACGCACACACACACAGACACACAGACAGACACACACACGCACACACACGCACACACACACACACACACCCACGCACGCACACACGGCACCTCACACTTCACGCAACACACACACGCTCGCGCGACACACACTCACCACACACCACACACACACACACACACCACACACACACACACACACACACACACACACACACACACACACACACACACAGAAATGCCAGTAAGCACACCAAGATCGATGTATTATTAAAAAACAAAAAAGGACTGGAACTGTGCTGTTGCGTTCCTGTGGCATGGCGCATGCGATGTAGAACATTTATTACAGATGACAAGACAGATATCAAAAACGCAACCAGCTGTCCCTGCGATTGTTTTTAAATCGATGTGGCATGGCTCACGAGGTCCTCAAGGAGATTGAAATGAATGTCCTGGATCCCGCCTGTGATAACCTCTGTCAGACACTATGAATTTAAGAGAGAGAGAGAGAGAGAGAGCAGAGAGAGAAGAGAGAGAGAGAAGAGACGAGATAGAGTAGAGGAGAGCACACAAGACAACCACACACACACATTGGTTACACACATAGAGAGATATAGAGAGAGAGAGAGAGAATTAGAGAGAGAGTGCATCAACACAACACCCAGAGCATCAGAGAGAGAAGAGAGATAGATAGAAGAGAAGGAAACGAACTAAACGTGTTTTAATTAATGAGGGAGGAAAAGAACAAAAGAAAAAGAACACAATAAGGAGGGCTTGTTACACAACTTGCCCTGAAATGCAGAGGGAGAGAGAGAGACCAGACAGAGAGCAGGAGAGAGAGAGAAACGAAAGAGTGAGAGAGGGAGAGAGAACAGAGAGGGAGTGAGAGGAGAGAGGAGAGAGAGAGAGAGAGATAGAGGTTTAGAGAGAAGCGAGAGGAGAGAAGAGATTTTGCTGAGGGGGGCTGGCGGGTGGATGGTTGGGGGAGGAGAAATGGGAGGTGGGGAAGGGTAGAGGGGGGCTTTATGCGACTCCAACTGGTCGTCTGAGATATAATCTACAGAGCCGGTTCGCTTGATATACAATAACTGCTATGCCTGGTAGCCGGTGAGAGGGGAGAAGGTGGTGGGGGAAAGGAGGGGGATACGCGTAACTCTGGTGTTTCTATCTGGGAATGTTTTGTTTGTCTGTATGTGTCTGATTCCGCTATGAATAAATTGAGTCTGTGCAATCCAGTGGTTTCGGCTGGTCCATCGTGTCGTATGTGTGTGTGTGTGTGTGGTGTGTGTGTGTTTAAGTGTGTGTTTGATGTGTGTGTGTCTGTGTGTGTGTTAGTGTGTGTGTGTGTGTGTGATTCTCACTTGTAACTTTTTAATTCATCTTACTACCGTTATTATTTACATTATATGTATATTAACATTTTTTTGGGTTCTGTTGTGTGTTTGTGTTTGGTTAGGCACTTCAGTCAAGAGCAATGTTCCAGATACGATTGTCGCAAAAAAAAAAAAAGGGAACCATGAGCAAGAATCAAATAAAGAAATAAAATGGAATTTATGTCATTAGCATCTGGACAAATCGGCACTCCTGATCAAGCTCTCACTTTATATTTCGTGGGCCAGGAGGCACGCTTCCGATTAATAACACCCAACAGCCCGCTCCTAACATCTCTCCTCTCGGTCATCCCCGACCCATCACCGCTCGCAGCAACCCCACAACATCGATAATCCCCCCCCCCCACCCCCCCGCCCCATGCCAGCCCGGTCCCCCCCACCACCCAACTCTTCCCCCAACAGGGCAAGTTATATCTCCCTGAACCCTGCATGAAAGCCCGACCCCCTAATGCTGCGGGGGCCTGGGAGGCAAGTATGTGTGACACCGTTCACTGAGATGAATGCTGTAACTAGGACCAAGAGGATGGTGGCCGATGCGCTTTACTGGCGCATTTGCCGAAAGGCTGTTGCTTTGATTGCGGTCTCACCGCACGCATCAATTAACCAAACCAGACACATATCAAAATCGCTAACACATCGAGCCAGCGCTAGCGTTTCAAGGCATACCGATGTGGCGCAGGATGTATTGTATTCTTACTACTAACGACCGTCAGCGCTTCTACACAGAACATGGAGTCTGCTAGGATCTCTTCTGACTAAACGACATCTGTCTTACAGACCCCCGCCCGATTGAAGAGCTGCCAGCTGGCATGCATCATTCAGACGTCCGTTTCCCGTGGTCATGCGGTCAATATCGTCCAAATATCGTTCACTCAATATCCTCACGTTCTTCCTCACGTTCTTCATTTCTTTCCCATTTCTCATGCAGGGGCGCATGCTGTGTGTAAACGTGTCCCATCCCCATACCAACAGCCAAACTGGCCTTCTCTTCCGAAACTTGGTGATGGGATTTGACTTGTGTGCAAGATGTTATGCGTGCGTTCACACACAGAACCTCGGTTTAGAGTCTCATTCGAAGGACTGTACGGGAAATGGAGTCAGAACCAATGTTTAACTCCGAGGGGAAAAAAAACAAACAAAAAAAAACAACCCTGTACCGAAACAGCCCGGCGGAAATTCGAACCCGCGACTCCAGGATCACGAGTCCGGCGCTCTACCGACTGAGCTATTCCCGGCTCCCCTCTCTTTATCTGGTTGTGGCTCTCTGTGTCCCTCCGAGAGCTGGCCAAGGACAGGACCTGTCTTTGATCTGATGCCTTCCTCCCACCTCTTCCCTCTCTTCTTCTTTCTGCCATCTCCTCATCCCTCTGGCACAGTGCCCTGTGTGTATGGCGTTTGGCAGGCGGGCCGATCTTGAAACGCGCCCGTTACCATTTCCACCTGTCCCCTCTCAGCAATGGCGAACAGGTCGTCATAGGCACATCTGTTGAAGGCATTTCGCCGCTGGCGTAGCCCACCATCTATAAATAACACATAATATCTCCTCACCGGACGCTTGCTCTGAAGTCCTCCAAACAGTGGAGTCTTTGGCTTTGTGCCAACAGGGTTTTAGGAAAGATCGCCTGACACCAGTCGTTCTCACCAGTTTTGTAGGGAACCATCTAACATGTGACTCGATACACATGACAGATTAAAAATTAGAATTCAATCCCAGTAACAGCTTAGAACGGCACAGGGGAGAACGCAGACTTCCGCCACGGTCGAACGGATCCAGAATCCGCGAATTGTTCCGGATCTGCGACACAGATACACACTACAATTGAACTTGGGGTGGGGGAGGGGGGGGGGGCTGAACCATTTTCCCACCGAAGGTTTTGTTACAATTGATTCAGAATGTTTTGCATTATCTTGGTAAGCGGATTTTGGATCTGATCTTTGATCCGGATCAGTACCACATATATGCACCAAATATGATGGATTCATTCTTGGTAGGCCTTATTCCATCTTTCGAAGAAAATTCATTGAAATCGGATTAGTACGTCAATTTTTGCATAATCATGCAGACAGCCAGCCAAAACCAACCCCTCCCCCCACGCCCCCACCACACACACACACACACACACACACACACACACACACACACACACACACACACACACACACTCACTCACTCACACACACACACACACACACACACACAAACACACGCACGCACGCACGCACGCACGCACGCACGCACGCACGCACACACACACACACACACACACACACACACACACACACACACACACACACACACACACACATATTTTAGGACTACACACTCACCGAAAGCTCCGTGCGAAAACTTTCTTTGGAAACCGAACACACTCAAGTGTTGCCTGATTTCTTACTCCTCTTCCTTGGCGAATACATTTGAGGTGTGCCACCTGTGTATTTAAAAAAAAAAAAAAAAGGACGGGGTAGAGATTGAAAGAGGAAGGGGGGGGGGGGGGGGGGGGTGGGGGTGGTGAGTGTGGTTGTGGTGGGGACGGAGATAGGAGGATTGATGATAGTAGTTGTTGTTTGCTCCCAGAAGAAACAGAGCTGCGCGTTATCGATAAGCATGGTGCCAGAAAGAAGCTGAAAAAATGGCGGTCTAATGGAGACAGTAGGAATAAAAATGGTGGACGAGGAGGGAGGGGCCGCTGGTAAGGCGATGGGGACTTTGGGGGGGGGGGGAGGGGCAGGGGAGGGCGGTACAGGAGGAGAGACAGGAGGGGCAAGGCGAGGTGAGAATGGGGGTGAGAGGAGGTATAGGTGGGGGGAGCTAAACGGAAAGACAGCTAAAGTGTATTGTGGCTATTTGATAGGGAAGGTTTGAAAATCCTCGTTCTCTCTCTCTCTCTCTCGGCTCTCTCTCTCTCTCTGTATGTGTGTGAAAGATAGATAGATAGAGAGAGAGAGAGAGAGAGAGAGAGAGAGAGAGAGAGAGAGCGCTTTCGTTGCAACGTGAGTTGACAAAGATTTGATTGTGTGTTCAAACACCCTGAAATCAGTAATTGTGTGTCTGTGTGTGTGTGTGTGTGTGTGTGTGTGTGTGTGTGTGTGTGTGTGTGTGTGTGTGTGCGTGCGTGCGTGCGTGTGTGTGTGTGTGTGTGTGTGTGTGTGTGTGTGTGTGTGTGTGTGTGTGTGTTTGTGTGTGTGAGAGAGAGAGAGAGAGAGAGAGAGAGAGAGAGAGAGAGAGAGAGAGAGAGAGAGATAGAGAGCTTTCGCTGGAACATGAGTTGGCAAAGATTAGATTGTGTGTCGAATACTCTGAAGTCAGTAATTCCAATGAGTAAATATAAGAGGGAAAGTAGGGTGAGGATGGGATAGGAAAAGAAAAAGGAATTTGTATTTGCATGAGCAGCTTTGTGTGTGTATGTGTGTGTTTGGGGGTGGGGGGGGGGGTGGGGTGGGGTGGAGATGGAAGGAGGGGGAGAGCAGACACCAGCGGGTACACACATGCGATCATGTCTATCACAATCTTTTGTATTAGTTGGAAAGTCTTTAAAATAGGCATGCATAGGGGGCCGGAATAGCTCAGTTGGTAGAGCGCCGGACTCGTGATCCTGGGGTCAAGGGTTCGAATTTCGGTACAGGGGGATTTTTCCCTTGGAGTTAACATTGGTCTGACTCCATTCCCCATACAGTCCTTCGAATGAGACTATAAATCGAGGCTCCGTGTGTGAACCGCACGCATAACATCTTGCACACACGTCAAATCCCATCACCAACTTTGGGAAGAGAAGGCCAGTTTGGCCGTTGGTATAGATGACACGTTACACATAGCATGCACCCTGCGTGAGAGATTAAAAAAATGGAGAAAGCAAGGAAATTGAGTGAACGATATTGAACGACATTGACTGGATGACACGGGAAACGACTGAATGAAGCGCCAGCTGGCAGCTCTTCAGTCGGCACTACCCAGGTAGGCAGCCCATTGTGTAAACGAGTGTGGATTGTAAAGCGCTTAGAGCTTGGTCTGTAGCCGAGAATAGGCGCTATATAAGTATTCATTATTATAATTATTATTATTATTATTCGTTCCACGTCTGTTCCGCGTGTCCGCTAACCCTCACGAACTCTCTCTCCCTATCCAGGTAAAACGACCGATTTCAAAGCAAATCAACAACCTAAGAAAACCTTTCTCACGTACGAACATTCTCAATGTCTTCAATAGAAGAAGCCAACATTTTTTTTTTTAATCAGAAATTTGTTGAGAAAGCCATGAATTAACAAGTCCACTTTGAACCTTCCTTGTCTGTCCGGCTGAAAGCTGAAGGATTTCAGGCCGCACGTGAAAGAAGGAAACAAAGAAGGGTGACTTAAGAGTGCCAGAGAAATGGAACGAACCGAACGCCAAGACGGAAGCAATCCGCTTCAACTCTGAAGTCTTGTACGGTGGGAAGACAGTCAACTGATGGAG
>JADBJO010008096.1:17500-22500 GCA_016801955.1 Conus betulinus | reverse complement strand
CACCACCTTGCCTGATCCTTCTCCTTCTTTTTCTCCTGCATCGCCTTTAGCAGTGTTTCATCTTGCCTAATCCTTCTCCCTCTGTTTCTCCTGCATCGCCTTTAGCAGTGTTTTCATCTTGCCTAATCCTTCTCCCTCTGTTTCTCCTGCATCGCCTTTAGCAGTGTTTCATCTTGCCTAATCCTTCTCCCTCTGTTTCTCCTGCATCGCCTTTAGCAGTGTTTCATCTTGCCTAATCCTTCTCCCTCTGTTTCTCCTGCATCGCCTTTAGCAGTGTTTCATCTTGCCTAATCCTTCTCCCTCTGTTTCTCCTGCATCGCCTTTAGCAGTGTTTCATCTTGCCTAATCCTTCTCCCTCTGTTTCTCCTGCATCGCCTTTAGCAGTGTTTCATCTTGCCTAATCCTTCTCCCTCTGTTTCTCCTGCATCGCCTTTAGCAGTGTTTCATCTTGCCTGATCCTTCTCCCTCTGTTTCTCCTGCATCGCCTTTAGCAGTGTTTCATCTTGCCTGATCCTTCTCCCTCTGTTTCTCCTGCATCGCCTTTAGCAGTGTTTCATCTTGCCTGATCCTTCTCCCTCTGTTTCTCCTGCATCGCCTTTAGCAGTGTTTCATCTTGCCTGATCCTTCTCCCTCTGTTTCTCCTGCATCGCCTTTAGCAGTGTTTCATCTTGCCTAATCCTTCTCCTTCTGTTTCTCCTGCATCGCCTTTAGCAGTGTTTCATCTTGCCTAATCCTTCTCCCTCTGTTTCTCCTGCATCGCCTTTAGCAGTGTTTCATCTTGCCTAATCCTTCTCCTTCTGTTTCTCCTGCATCGCCTTTAGCAGTGTTTCATCTTGCCTAATCCCTCTCCCTCTCTTTTTCTCCTGCATCGCCTTTAGCAGTGTTTCATCTTGCCTAATCCTCCGTGTTTCCCTTGTCGTCCATCTCTAACAAAATTCTTTCTGTCATTTTCCCTGTCCCTTTTCTCATCCTCCGCTCACTCTTTTCTGTCTTCTGTCTCTCCCTCTGCCTGAACCTTTTTTTCCCCTTTTATTTTGTTTTCCTTCTCATCCTCTCTACCCATCAATGCCGTCTGTACTATGTTACTCATTACTACTACTACTACTACTACTACTACTACTATTACTACTACTACTACTACTGCTAATGAATACTTGCATAACGCCTGGCTAGAGACCAAGCTCAAACGCTTTGCAATCCACACTCGTTTACACAACGGGCTGCCTGCCTGGGTAGTGCCGACTGAAGAGCTGCCAGCTGGCGCTTCATTCAGTCGTTTTCCGTGTGTCATTCAGTCAGTATCGTTCAATATCGTTCACTCAATTTCCTTACTTCCTTCATTCTTTCCATTCTCATGCAGGGTGCATGCTATGTGTAACGTGTCATCCATACCAACGGCCAAAACTGGCCTTCTCTTCCGAAACTTGGTGATGGGATTTGACTTGTGTGCAAGATGTTATGCGTGCGTTCACACACGGAAGCTCGGTTTATAGTCTCATTCGAAGGACTGTATAGAAAATGGAGTCAGAACCAATGTCAACTCCCAGGGAAAAATCCCCCCCCCCCCCCCCACCTCCCCCTTGCACCGAAACGGCGCGGCAGAGTTTCGAACCCTTGACCCCAGGATCACGAGTCCGGCGCTCTGCCACCTGAGCTATTCCGGCCCTCAAACTCTTCAGATACACCCTTGATCATCCAGTTACAGCCCGAGTACTCCATTCCCCAAGGAGCAGTCAGTATCGAGTTGTATAGAGACCCTACCAGAAGAGGAAACTCTCCAGTGCTGTTCTACAGTGCATGCTCTGATTACTTACACGCAAAAACAGCACGGATTAAGCCCCCTTGCTGACGACGATAATTGCTCAGTTGGGGGAACCAGCGCGAGTGAGGTCCCTTTCCGGGCGGAGGGCACAATTACGTCTGTCTGGCCCAAAACCTGACGAGTGTGACACAGTCTCAAGTCAGGCGTCACTGTGGACATTAAATATAAACTGAGGTCATCTCTACGACAAGGCGTTGAGGGGCCCATACTTTCAGAGTTTGTTTTTTTTTTCAATGTCTTAACGATGATTAATGGGATGGGGATGATGAAAATGATGGTATTAGAGTTTCATACTGGTCTGGGACTGCATGACAGGAGTATTGGCTCTCTAAGCCTCCTCCTCACGTGAATGATAGACTGGGGGTCGACTGGGGGGTCAACAGATACAGAGTCTGGGGGTCAACTGGGGGTCAACAGATACAGACACGCACGATGATGGTCAGTCACGTTGAGGAACACTGCCAAAGATGCCTCCAGTGTTGTTCTTTGACCTCCTTTTCTGCTTTATTCTTCTTCATCTTCTTCGTCCACCTTCTCCTCTGATCAATTCTTCTTACGTCCTCTTCTCACGGTCGGTGTTCTTTCCCGTTCTATCACGTAAGTCAGCCATTGATTCAGAATGGACATGGATAATTTGCTTAGTTCATGCCACACCACGAAAACTGTAAGGTAAAGAGAGAGAGAGAGAGGAGAGAGAGAGAGAGAGAGGGACAGAGACACACAGAGAGAGAGAGAGAGAGAGAGAGAGAGACAGACAGACAGACAGACAGGACAGACAGACAGACGGACAGACAAACAGACAGACAGAGACTGAGACAGACAGAGAGAGACACACACACACAGAAAGAGAGAGAGAGAGAGAGAGAGAGAGAGAGAGAGAGAGAGGAGAGAGAGAGAGAGAGATTATCCTTATTGTTACACTTATGACATCATATGCGACCTCCTACAGGTACTAAGGTCCCTAATGTGAAAAAAAAAAGAAACTTTGGTTACAGACGGAAGGGAAGGTACTAGACTAACACTTCAACGACACGCTCCAACAACAAACAACAAAGCCAACAACACGCAAACACACCAGCCAAAGTGCAATGATTTATGTGGGCTGGCAGTGGCACTACCACTCGCGACATTGGACTGCGACCTTGGTGCTCTTCGGTCTTCACTGGCCCGCCCGGGGAGAGAGGAGAGCAGAGAGAGAGAGCTCGAGAGAGAGAGAGAGAGAGAGACAGATAGACAGACAGACAGAAAGACAGACAGAGACAGACAGACAGACAGACAGACAGACAGCGAGATGAACAACTCAGGTGGGGTGGGGGGGGGGGGGGGGGGGGGGGGGTGGGGGGGGTGGCGAGAAAATAGAATCTTATAACTGCACCCATGCCACCAGAACGACAAGACGTAATGGTGGTCAGTCTTATGTTAGTCAGCATTGCTTTGCTCCAGGACAGAGAGAGAGAGAGAGAGAGAGAGAGGGAGAGACGAGAGAGAGAGAGAGAGAGGAGAGAGAGAGAGAGAGAGACAGACAGACAGACAGACAGACAGACAGACAGACAGAGACAGAGGGAAAGGAGCAGGGAGGAGAGAGAGAGAGAGAGGGGGGGAGGGAGGGGGAGAGAGAGAAAGGGTTCAACTGGAAGAAACGAGGGGGAGAAAGCAGCAGTGATTCGACATCCTAATGGCAATATCTACATGGAGAATGCGGCTGACATAAGGCAAAATTTGACGGGCACAATCTATCTATGGGTCAGTTTAGCGGCTGTGCATGTCCTTCTTCTCATGTCCTGGTTCGTCTTTCATCCTTTCCTGCCTTTACTTTATTGTTCCTTTTAGTTCTTCCCTTTTTTTTTTTCTCCTTCGTGTGTGTGTGTGGTGTGTGTGTGTGTGTGTGTGTGTGTGTGTGTGTGTGTGTATGTGTGTGTTGTGTGCAGTGTGTGTGTGTGTGTGTGTGTGTGTGTGTGTGTGTGTGTGTGTGTGTTATGTGTGTTGTGTGTGTGTGTGTGTGTGTGTGTGTGTGTGTGTGTGTGTGTGTGTGTGTGTGGTGTGTGTGTGTGTGTGCGCGCGCGCGCGCGCGCGGGGTGCGTGTGTGCGGGCATACTTGTGCTTCTTTGCTGTACTCAAACTCAAGAGAATGGGAGGAACGACCCAAGACGGCGTTCTCTTCTCCTCCTTCAGGAACGTCAGCTGTATCAATCTCTGAGTGCAAACACAGTCATCACCCCCCCTTCACTTCCCCCCCCCCCCCACCCCCCCCCCCCCCCCCCCCCGCTCCAGCCTGCAGGCGCACAGTCTGTGGCTGTCTTCAGGGTCTTCAGTCACTGCTGTCCTTCATCGTGAGGGCTGGAGTCAACATGGGAAGCTGACTGACAACACGTGTCTCCCACACGCAACAAAACTAAACGAGCAAATAAACACATGGCACCAGCGTGACGGGCAGGCTGATGCAGGTTAAGCTTACCTCTTTTTCTTTTATACTGTCTTGCATAATTCATGGGGAGAGAGAGAGAGAGAGAGAGAGAGAGAGGAAGAGGAGAGAGAGAGAGAGAGAGAGGAGAGAGAGAGAGAGGAGAGAGAGAGAGAGAGAGAGAGAAACGAAACTCAGAACTCAGAACTCAAAACGCAGAAACTCAGAAAACCTGTATTCGATCAAGGATCGAGATTTTAGGCAGAGCCTATTCTTCCAATCTGTCCTAGCCAAGCTAGATTATGTGATGATGAGATTTTCTTTTAAAAGGAAAAAAAAAAAATGAAAAGACAACAACAACAGCAACTAAAATAAAGAGTTAAAGAAAAGAGGAGAGAAAAAAAAAAGATAGGCACACAGATTATGAAGTACATGATTCTCTCTCTCTCTCTCTCTCTCTCTCTCTCTCTCTCTCTCTCTCTCTCTCTCGCACAAACACACATTTTGTATGCAAAGGCTTGAAACACAGCATGCATATATACGCATTAGTAAAGGTTTCAATGCCGTCAATGCACTCAGAGAGAGAGAGAGAGAGATCCGAGAGAGAGGAGAGAGAGAGAGAGAGAGAGAGAGAGAGAGAGAGATTTTTTTTTTTGGGGTGGTGGTGGTGGTGTTGATTTTTCTTCCCTGCCCACCCCCACCTCTTTTCGATCTGCCGGAGATTGGAGATCCCCTGGAGACAATAGCAATAAAAGACGTTTCCTGTAAAACCTGCCC
>JADBJO010008096.1:2500-7500 GCA_016801955.1 Conus betulinus | reverse complement strand
CACGGGGTAGCCAGGAGACCAGCAGGTTGGTTTATTCAGGTGAATCTTTCCATGTGTTCCTGGTCGCCTGCATTATTCATGGAGGGAGGCAGAGAGATCATTCTCTTCATTTCTCTTCTGCTGCATCTCTGTCCCTCAGGTCCTCCATCTCTACAAGAGCTCGGAGGGAGACGGAGGTCCACATATGTTCACAATCAATTAGCACGATGGCATAAAGATGTTTGCTGCACATCCTTTCGTCGCTGTCCCCTTCATCCAGTTTTTTTCCAGCTCAATCTTACAACTACTCTGAGCGATAAGGCATCGTGTGGTTCCGACATAAGGCATCTTCCTTCCCAATTTCTCTGACAGCGTGGCAATGCCGTTGATACCGTCCCCACTCTCTTTCTGGTTCCACTCTCGCCTTTTTTTTTTTTTTTTTTTTTCTTTTTTCGATTACAGCGTTTTTGTACCAAGCCACCATATTCTACTGTTCCCTTACCTTTATTCGATTTCTACTCTTCCTTCCCGTCTATAATCCTGAGTCTCCATCCTCCAGCATTACAGAGAGTGGATAGCAAGAGGGGAGACAGAGTGAAAAAAGAAAAAAGGAAAGGCAAGATCTCTCTCTCTCTCTCTCTCTCTCTTTCTCTCTCTCTCTCTCTCTCTCTCCTCTCTCTCTCCTCTCTCCCCCCCTTCTCTCTCTCTCTCCTCCTCCTCTTCTTCTCTCGTATCTCTCTCTCCCTCTCTCCCCATCTCTTTCGCAGACACCATATCAGGACTTAAATCCAGTAAAGGTAAACACAAAAATAAAGCTAATTCCCGACAGTAAACGGCCAATAAAGAAACCCAAAACACTCTTAACTGAAACGCCTTCTACATACCACTTTCATTCATTATACACAGCCAGTTTAAATCCAGTCCACAGACCAAAACGAGCCCATTTTACCATTCGACGTAAATCCATTTCGTGGACCAATGTAAACTCTCATTCTATTACTGTCAGCCAACTCTACAGATCAATTCCAACCCATCCTTCATACCAATATAGACTCATTCTATGTACCAGTGTATTTTCCATTCTACAAACCAGTGCATGACATTCGACAGACCAGTTTAAACCCATGCTACTGATCTATTCTGTAGATGAATGTAAGCTTATTCTCCACAGCAGTTTCATGTTATATCATACACTACAGACTAATGTAAATAAACCTGCAAATCTGTTTAAACCAATTTATGCACCAATCTCCATCCATTTTGCAGATGAAGTTAAACCCATTCTGCTGATCAAGTTTAGCCCTTTGTACGGACTAATTAAAACCCATTTTTACACACATGTCTATTAGAATTCATCCTACAGACCTCTTCAACCAGCCCCCACGGCAATCAGATCCAGGCGCAAACATGTGTGACCGTACTTTCCTTTGAAAGTAAACAATCGCATCCGTTGGTGCATCATGGGACAAAGTTTTCATGGAGTCTGCAGCGAAATGGCTGTGCTCCATGTCATATACATCCCTACGTTCCATTAATTTTTTTTTCTGACCAGCTCATTATAAATATTGCACCCTGGAGATTCGGTGTCCCTTAAGTTAGCAATGTCGTGAAAAAAGTGTGAGTAGTTGCAACTTACACAACATGACTGCCTCTTTGCTGTTTCTAGAGAGAGCGTTAACACTTAAGTCTGGATATTTACCCTAAAGGCTTCAAGGGCAGCATAAGGACAACGTTATCTCCTACAGGCGGGTGAGCACTATCATCCATAGCATTTTGTTGGACTATCCATGTGGACACTTGCTGTAGGAAGGCCAACCAAAGCATGCAGATCCTGCGAAGTCTGAGATCCCTCCAAGTCATCCCAAACATCCTGATCATCTTCTACCATATCTTAAAAAGTCTCAAAAATAAGTCCGCCAGACAACGTGGACAAACGAATCACGAGACAAAACACAACGCGTTTCGACCTCTCAGTCTTCTTCAAGCTAGACAAACAGCACTCAGAGGCCAACGAAAACGACGAACGAGCAATAACGTATCGTGTCAAATTCCTCTACCAGGCTCAAATCCACAGTGTCATGCTATACGGAAATCCAATCCGCATCTTCACCAGCGCCAGGAAAACCGATACAGAAACTGTAGAAGATCTTAGCTGCACAGTTGGTGGAGGAGGACTGCATCCCACCAGCTTCCATCTACAAGAGAGCTGCCACCCACTGCCAACGTAGCAGACACTTCCCAGTCACTGACTCCGCTATGTTGTGCAGTGCTGTCTTCTTCTTCTTCTTCTTCTTCTTCTTCTTCTTCTTCTTCTTCTTCTCTTCTCCTCCTCTTCCTCCTCCTCCTCCTCTTCTTCTTCTTCTTCTCTCTTCTTCTTCTTCTTCTTCTTCTTCTTCTTCTTCTTTCTTTTAGTGTCCACAATCATCATGTTGATTGTTCTGACACTTTTGTGTGTATGACCATTTCTTTTTATCCCGCCATTAAGGGCATCCCTACTCCAACTTCGGGGAAGGTGCATGCTATGTGTAACGTGTCATCCATACCAACCGCCACACACTGGCCTTCTCTTCCGAAAGTGGGTGCTGGGATTTGACGTGTGTGCAAGATGTTATGCGTGCATTCACAAACGGAATCCCGGTTTATAGTCTCATTCGAAGGACTGTGTGGGGGAATGGAGTCAGAACCAATGTTAACTCCGAAGGGAAAAATCCCTCTGTACCGAAACGGCCAGGCGGAGACGCGAACCCGCAACCCCAAGACTGCGAGTCTGATGCTCTACCAACTGAGCTATTCCGGCCCCTGTCTGCCCATCAGGACGAGTTCTCGTGGCCATGGCTTTTCAGGACGGCCCAGTGCAGGACTCTGCCGGGATCTGGTGATCGGTGCTCTCTTCCAGTCTTATTTCTTGTCCTCACCGTGAAGGAACTGCTCTACATAGGGGTCTGGTGGGGGAGGCATGAGCGTATTCACGTCTCGAGAGAGAGAGAGAGAGAGAGAGAGAGAGAGAGAGAGAGAGAGAGAGATTTTGAGTGTTTGTGTGTGTGTGTGTGTGTGTGTGTGTGTGTGTGTGTGTGTGTGTGTGTGTGTGTGTGTGTGTGTGTGAGAGAGAGAGAGAGAGAGAGAGAGAGAGAGAGAGAGAGAGAGAGTGTGTGTGTGTTTGTGTGTGTGTGCGCGCGGGCGCGAGCGCGCGTGTGTGTGCGCGCGTGCGTGCGTGCGTGCGTACATGCGTGCGTGCGTGCGTGCCTGCCTGTGTGTGTATATGTGTGTGTGTGTGTGTGTGTGTGTGTGTGTGTGTGTGTGTGTGTGTGTGTGTGTGTGTGTGTGTGTGTGTGTGAGAGAGAGAGAGAGAGAGGAGAGAGAGAGAGAGGAGAGAGAGAGAGAGAGAGAGAGAGCGCCTGAAAAATAACAAGCGCTGACATTTTTACTTTACAAATTGAGTTGTAGGCACGGAAGTGTAGACGTTTACTTTTCTTTTTATATTCCTGCATGAACTAATACACAAAATAACTTGCTAACTGATCCATTTATGTCTGTATGGACATGCGCACTCTCACACACAACCCCTCACACAAACACAGACACACACACACACACACACACACACACACACACACACACACACACACACACGCACGCACGCACGCACGCACGCACGCACGCGCGCACGCGCGCGCGCACACAAAAACACACACACACACACACACACACACACACACACACACTCACGTACACACATACGCGCTTACAGGCATGCACACACACACGCACGCACGTACGCACGTGCGTACGCACGCACATACGCGCGCGCGCGCACGCATGCATGCACGCACGCACATACGCACGCATGCACACCCACAGGCACGCTCGCACGAAAAACTGAGAGACAAACAAAGCAATACTGTCACCTCTTCTATCAATTATGGAAAAGAAGGGGGGTAATTTGGTTGTCCGGAAATACCGGCTGACAAGATTCGTGTCGAAAACAGGCGTAATGATCAGTGGGCTGGAGGTGGAGAGGGTGGGGATTGTGGTGGAAGGGTTAAGATGGAAGAGGTAGAGGGCAGGGAGCGAAAGGGGGGGGGGTGGGGGGGGGGGGGGGGGGAGATATGGCTGTCCCATGTTAAACATCGTTTGCACACGTCTTCTGTCTCCATATCCATGGGAACTTATACTCAAGAGGACGGTATGTTTAGATAAAATGTATCTGGTGCCAAAAATGAGAGAAAAAATGAGTGCGATTCAAAACACAGTCATTGTCAAATGCCTTAATGCGTTGTACTAGCGAAATCAGAATGCTCAGTCATGCCATAATCTGCTCACACGTCTTCCTCATACCCATTCATTAGCACACTCGTAGGTCTACACGTGCTAAAACACATGTATGCATTTTTTTCTTTAAAATAATACACAATGTGTAGGTTTTATTTGAATGATCTCTCGACACAAATCTGTCCTTGTAAACAAAATGAGCAGGAAAAGAAAAAAAAAAAAAAACAACAACGAAGGTGGGGATGGGACCCAGAGAAGTACTGTTCTCAGGTACTGAACAGAACAGCTGCGGAGCAATCCTGCCACCACCCTTGGAAACCTGCGCTGTGTTTGATAGGGTGCAAGCACGCACAGGGCACCCCGTTAAGACATCAAGGGATATAACTGCTCCCTGGCAGATGCCATTGTATAAGGGCTATTGGATGTGACATGACAGAATCTCCACAGGAGCGTTCCTATGGGGGTGCCAGCCCATATGACTGCAGAGCCCACCGGGGAAAAACACCACCGTGAAGCTATTGCCATGTGCATCCCGCTGCCTCACTCGTTGCTGTTCAACTGACAGGGGAAGACAGTACAACTCCAGACAGGGCCAACTTTTCGCCATGTCTTACATGCTGTCTGAACAGAATCACGGGTCACAGTCTTTCCTCGCTGTCAACAGGATTTTCTCTGCGGTCTGCGGTCAGTGGGGCTTACCTCACTGTCACTGGGACTTCCCCAGAAAACAAGAAACACACGCACGCACGCAG
>JADBJO010008095.1:104847-120055 GCA_016801955.1 Conus betulinus | reverse complement strand
AAAAATGTATCTTTTGCTGAGAATGAAAATGGTAGTAGTAGTAGTGAGGAATGTATTTCGTTCTTACGGAAAAATATTTTGGCCATATCAGTATAAAATGTGTTATGTCTTCAATGCAGTTCCCAGTACATTGTTCACGTGTACCCTCATTTGGTAGTTTGCCAAATCCAGGGATACCTTTTAGAGGAAGTCGGTTGCTTTTCTGTAGACACAATGCTCTTCTAAGCTTTACATCATCAAGATCAGTAATATATGCCGCTTTCATGATTCAGGATGGCAGATAAAGTAATCTTGCACTGTTGTAAAAGAGTCTTGCCTGGTTTAACGATCAATATCTAGGAGTCTAGTTTTAAGTGATGACAACAATGTCTGTACACGGCCAGTCTCCTGCATCTCACAAACATGTCCAATACTGTAAATACATCAAAAAGGTCTTGTATTTGTAAGCCAGTTCTTTCTTCCAGACTGATCTTGAATATACAACGCGTTATAACGTTGTTTGGGATATCTGTCTTTTGCTCGATGTAGAACTCTGCACCGGTATTTCACAATCTTGATGTTTGTATACATAAAATAGGAAATCCGACACATTCTGCGAGCGCTCATTCATTTCTGACGGTCCTTACAATCCTAATATTATTTTACAAACCTTAATCTGTTACTTGTTCAATAAAATCATATTGTTTAAAGCCCAAGATTGCCAATCCATATCACAAAAACGACTTGATTTTTATGTCCTAGATATGGACGATAGTAGCGATGGGGAGTGTGTTTCATTTTGGATGTAATCTGTTAACCCAAGTAAGTGCTCGAAGGGCTTCACTACTTCAATTTTCAACACACTGCCGGTCCAATTTAAGACTAAAGAGGATATTACACCACGATAATTATATGAAGACACGTCTCTACTTCTTGATCATTTAAAATACAACTTCTAAGACTGTTTAATTAAGCCACCATTGTTGGAGAAGGTTTTTTGTTCTCCATATTTACCGAGAGACCCCATGTGTGTGTGCGTGTGTGTGTGTGTGTGTGGTGTGTGTGTGTGTGTGTGTGTGTGTGTGTGTGTGTGTGTGTGTGTGTGTGTGTGTGTGTGCTTGTGTGCGTGTACGCAAGCGCGCGCGTGTTTACGTGTGTATCTATCCCTCAATCTATCTATATGTCTGTCTATCCATCTATCTATCTATCTATCCATCTATCCATCTATCTATCTATAAGTGTGTGTGTGTGTGTGTGTGTGTGTGTGTGTGTGTGTGTGTGTGTGTGTGGTTTGCAGCTAAGCAGCTAAGATGCTCACGCGCCTCGGATCAATAATGGGGAACCAGCACCAAGGGCAGTACCCGGTGTGACCCTGGTATCTCTGTGGTATTACAGAAACGGTCAGCAAATTTTCAGGTGTGCAGGGACCCTCATACAAAAACGTTGGGTTCTAACTGCTTCCTCATGCTTCAGGTTAGTGATTTCAATTATGGAAGAAGAGCACATCGAGTTCAAGAACTTAACATTGGGTGGTGGAGAGTTGGATATGAACAGAAGGGATGGACCAACACGTAGTGAAAGTGACAGAAAAGGGAACGTACTAAACCTTCACTGTAGACGGTAACTAAAGAGTATTCTGCTGTTCAGAAGAATGTGAATTACACCTACTATTGGCCAGGCTCCCTCCACACCGCAGCCTTCAGACAAGAGAAATGCATGACACACAAAATAAGGGTAAAGATCTGTTAAAAACACATTCCATACCCAGCCTGCTTCAGTGAACGAAAATAAGCCAAGCTAATTTCTATTCTATTTGCTTCCTACCTTGTTTGTCGAATGTCAGTTGACCACTACCTCTCTCTCTCTCTCTCTCCTCTCTCTCTCTCTCTCTCTCCTCTCCTCTCTCTCTCTCTCTCTCTTTCAAATCAAGGAATATGTGTGGGCTATCTATCTATATAGTCTATTACTTCCTGAAACATAGTATACAGTCTCGAATTGCAAAACTTTGAAAGTGAGGGCACCCCCCCCCCCCCCCCCCCCCCCCCCGACAACATCTGAATAAAAAGCTGATCTTCATCTGTTGATTGGTCGAGGGAGCGCTGGTCAGACCCTGAACACCTGTCTAACACTGGCTGTGGGATAATTAACATTGCATTTGAGCGCGCGCGCGCGTGTGCGTGTGTGTGTGTGTGTGTGTGTGTGTGTGTGTGTGTGTGTGTGTGTGCAAAGATGTGTATCTTATGCGTGTGTGTGTGATCTGTGGGCTTGTGTAAGCATGTTCCTGATTTTACACACCTGAATCGCCCCACCGATGAACACCCACCAGCGGACACACCCTCTGCAGTATATACACTGTGGTCCTGAGGGATGCAAAGTCGTATCTCAATCGAAGTGTGTTTGATCGGTTGTGTGTCTGTAATTGAAAGGCCCAGTGTATGTCTGCCCAAAGTTCTAGGAGTCTTCACAACGTTGGCCAAAAGATTATTCCAATGTTTGTTTGGTGGGCAATGTTTCTTGCTCTTGCTTCAAATCCAGATGTGCGACCGTTTACGCTCTTCATGTTCACCTTTGAAAGATGATCCATGGTATTGTGGCTTCCCTCCTGCTTTTTCATTCTTGAGGTTTCATATCATGTCACATCGGCCGAGCTGTATGCGAGTCCTTATTGTTTCCTTGCCTGCCAGTATGTCTGCTCTCTCGTTTTCTTTAACTCCAGCATGTTCAGGGCAGTACATCCATATGAGTCTCTTCAATGGAAGGTTGTGTATTACTTCATGCCATGCAGGCTTCCCATCTCACTCTCTCCACGTTTTGAAGTATGTCCATGGGGTCAGGCAGTATCATGACTTTGAGTTTTAAGCTGGTCTGTGAATGACAGCCAATGAAGTGATGGTGTTACTGCTTCTGCTTCATTTTCCGCCTCCATTGTCTTCCTGGAGAGTTCGGACATTTTGCTTCACTGTGTATCCCCAGTCTGACTTACCACCAGTGTCTATAACAATATCTTCTTTTACGTCTGAATTTCTGCATTAGTTTTGCCTTCTGGCCATTGTCGACAGTGTCTTCCTCTCAAGCAATGGCAGTTAGGTAAAGGTGTTAAAGCTGGTCTAGGTATTTGCCCATCCATTCGTTTCTTTGATTTCTGCTAACTGGAACACAGCTGTATATTGTCTTCTGACTGTCCCAGTCATGATTTTCCACGTCCTAGGCAAGTGTCTTCTGTTTCCTTGACTGTCGAACGTAGCAGCTTTGGGAACTTCCGAGTGCGTTGGAATCTTCTCCCTGTTCTGGCGTGGGGGTTGTTTGTATTGAAGACACTGACAACTTGATGAGAGCCATTGATGTGATCAGTATCCATTAAAAACGGAAAGGATGACAGTTATCGAGCAGTGAAAAGTCACGTCAAGTCAAGTCAAGAACACTTTGTTATCTCCAAAGAGAAATAAAGAGTGGTCATAAAAAACAACAAATAATAAGTCACGTATCACACCCACCCATCCACCCATCACCCACTCGCGCGCGCGCGCTTACACACACGCACACACACACACACACACACACACACACACACACACACACACACACACAAGCTTTCTGAACCGGATCTTATTTGAAAGTTTAGTTATGATTCGGGAGTTTGATGGAAATGGGACAAAATTGTTTTTGGTTCTGTTTGTCTTGAATTTTGAAATTTTGAATCTTCGTCTAGAGGGTAGAACATTCTAGGTTTTTGGAAGAACACGTGAACTGTCGGCAGCAATGTTCACAGCTTTTTGTGTGACTCGACATTCATACAATTTATCTAACTGTTCTTGATTTTTGCCAATAATCTTTCCACATGTACTCACCACTCTGTGTAAAATGTTTTTTTGTTTTTTCACGCTAAGATTTCCAGACCAGCATAAATAGCCAAAGGACAACACTGATTCAACAAAACAAGGATAGAACATATTTAAGATGTCCTTTTTGACAGCGAGAAATCGAAGTTTCCAAAAACAGTACATTACAGATTGGCATTTTTTTTGTAGATAAATTTAGTATTTGCATTAAGATTAAGCTTATCATTTTGAAATACTACCCGGATGCTTATATTCAATTACACGTTCCAGTTTGGTGTTTTTCGATATACTGGATTTCTTCGAAAATCAATTACCATCTCCTTCGTCTTACTAACATTCAAATCAGACATTTCTGTAAAAAAAAAAAGCATTCAACCTCTTGAAAACAAATGGTATCTAAATTTGACAGGTCTTCTGAAGCAGAATCATCTGAGTGCTTTATGACAGGAATGATAGCACAGGGGAGAGAACGGTGCCTTGAAGTGCACCAGTAAACGTAGTCCTAGCTAAAATATTCATAATCCATGAAATCAATTTGGGGTTGACATGTAAAGTTTGGAGTTACTTTTCCATAATCTGTGCTTGAATAGTATCGAAAGCTGATGTGAAATGAATAAACAGGAGGCAAACAAAATAATCTTTTTCAAGATGTGTGTATGCATGGTTTGAAAGAGTGATTTTTGCATCATCTGTACTTCTTTTGTGTTTGTGCACAGATTTGTATGGATCACAAAGCTGTTTGACATGAGGAACATGAATCTGAAGGACGAGGCATTCATAAGATTTCATTACCAGAGATGTCAAAGCAACAGGTCCATTGTCATTTCAAAATGCTAGGATGTCTTGTTTTTTTTGGTATAGAAAAAATTGTTGATTTTTTTTCTAGACAGATGGAAACAATTCCACAACTCAAAACCGTGAGAACAGCGTATAGAAAACATATAATTGTTCTGAACATGAGTTTAAAAGATTTCCATAATTGTTGTCTAGGCCTTCAGCTTTAATTATCTCGAAATTTTTTAACAAATCTTGAACAGTAGAATCATCAATATGTAAAACTTCCTTCATCGTTATCACAGCTGTTTGAAATATTCAACATCACAGTTTCCAAATTTTCACCAACGTGTTTCATTTCAAAACGGCAAAAAAAAAAAAAAAAAAAAAAGATTATTCACTTTGTTAGCAAAATCATAACATTCCTCTTCTGATAGATTGCATTCACTTCGTGATTTACTCTGTCCAGTGAGAGTTTTTAGGCCATCCCATGCATTTCGCATTTTCCCCCCCCGACTCAAACTGCTTTTAGTGGGCAGGTATGATAACATCACACAAGAAGACCGGTATGAAAGATGGCATAATATCTCCAACATCTACCATGGAACAGGTAATCTTTTTAACACAAGGTCTTACTAGCTTATTTGCTTGTCTATGCTTGCATTTGTTTTCTCTGTAGTAGATGAGAACAATTGTGAGGTTATGTTCTCATGCGTTTTCACAGGCTGAGTAACACATGGCAAAGACCAGGGAAACCTATTAAGTTTACATTTTGCTTTGGTTTTCCTTGTTCATTTGTTTTTATTGGCTGGTGGTTCCTGGGCAAAAATACCAACACCAAATGAGATTGACAGAATTATGTCAAAAATAGACAGACTGGCATGACAGATGAGGTGCCCTGTGTATCCTGCCCTGCAGACGATGGAAGGAAGGGGAGGAGGGTGGACGTTTCCCCAAGGGTCCCATGCTTGGACTATCGTTTATGGAGGCAGTCCTTATCTGCGTAATTACCCTACCATAGAACACTTGGGGCATTTCTTATGGGAACAGCCCCAAAGAATACCTCACCCCGTCCACTGTACAATGACAACCAACTGTTTCCCAGGACATAGACCATTTGTAGCTAGCCCCCATATCACGGGCCAGCTGTTTCCCAGGACATAGACCATTTGTAGCTAGTCCCCATATCACGGGCCAGCTGTTTCCCAGGACATAGACCATTTGTAGCTAGCCCCCATATTACGGGGCCAGCTGTTTCCCAGGACATAGACCATTTGTAGCTAGCCCCCATATCACGGGGCCAACTGTTTCCCAGGACATAGACCATTTGTAGCTAGTCCCCATATCACGGGGCCAGCTGTTTCCCAGGACATAGACCATTTGTAGCTAGCCCCCCATATCACGGGGCCAGCTGTTTCCCAGGACATAGACCATTTGTAGCTAGCCCCCATATCACGGGGCCAGCTGTTTCCCAGGACATAGACCATTTGTAGCTAGTCCCCATATCACGGGGCCAGCTGTTTCCCAGGACATAGACCATTTGTAGCTAGCCCCCATATCACGGGGCCAGCTGTTTCCCAGAACATAGACCATTTGTAGCTAGTCCCCATATCATGGGGCCAACTGTTTCCCAGGACATAGACCATTTGTAGCTAGCCCCCATATCATGGGGCCAGCTGTTTCCCAGGACATAGACCATTTTGTAGCTAGCCCTTGTATCACGGGGCCATTTCCCTATCATTTACTGGAGACCTGCTTGGTTGGAAACAGTCAATGGGGTCTCTATACTCAAATACGGGGCGTCGAATCGAATTTTTTTTTTTCCCAAAAAGAGTGATTTTTAATCAAATGAAGTTAGAGCTGACAGGAGCGCAGAAAGCGGACAGTGCGCAGAAAGATTGTATGAAAACAGATCATAAACATATCAATCATATATCAACTCATAATTATAAATGACTAAGATTGAGGGAAGAAAAACGGGGAGGAAAAAACCCTTAGAGAGCACCACCCCTCCTCTACGCATCCCACCAACCTTTCAATGATTTATCAGCATAATTTTAGTTTTTTTCTTTTCTCTCTCTCTCTCTCTTCTCCTTTCTCTTCTCTCTCTCTCTCTCTCTCTCTCTCTCTCTCTCTCTCTCTCTCTCTCTCTCTCCCTCTCTCTCTCTCTCCTGCCCCTCCCCCTTTTCTTTTCTCTTCTTTAAGATGCACAATTCAACTCACGTGAAAAGAAAAACTAACATAGAATATCAACGTTCATTTCAGTGGGAAATGGTAAACAATATAAATCGTAACAGAAGAAAACATTAATAGGGAAAAAGAATTTCCTTCCTACTCAGCTAGCCCCCCCCCCCCCCCCCCCTTCCCCTGAACACACACACACACACACACACACACACACACACACACACACACACACATTTATTTTTCTATGTCTGTAGATACGTCAAAAAACTCCCTCTCTTTCATTTTTCACCTCCACCTCATATCCCATAATTTCAATTGTCCTGTAATACTAATAAGGCTAACATTCATGTTTTGTTACGTGGTACATACCATAGTAGTAAAACAGTGAAGGAGAATATCTGTTAGGTAAAAGTGATTTGAATGGAATAATAGTTTTCATCTAAGGGCCCTTGTTTTTGTTCATGTAGCAGAAGTAATGTTTTTCAGGGCTGGGTTTGTTTATCTAGTCCTTTGACAAAAACGGGCACACTATAGCATCGAGTAAAGAAAAAACGTATCATCAAGGAATACTTAATCAATAAGTAACACTGAATAGAGTAACCATTTTTTTTCAAACTCAGAATGGCGCATTTCTAAACTATGCTTATATTTTTCGGTGTGATAGTTGTATTTGAGTTTCTCTTTAAAAAGCTGTCACAGTTGGTCTAATTTTATTCATCCTACATTTCTAGATAAAGAATGTTGCCCATAAGATAATGATATACAGAATTTCATTGATTTTGGTTTTTCTGTCTGTTCCAAACAAAATTAATTGAACGTTAAAGGATAATCTTTAAAAACATGACATTTTCTTTTCATAGATATTTCTAATTCCATCCAAAAGTTGCGTGCGAAGTCACAGTTCCAAAGATAGTGGTAGATCGAATCTAATTCGCCATTACAAAAACTACATTTATCGCTCACGACTAGGCCCATTTTCTTTATACATTATTTGTAACCAATATTCTGTTGCAAATTCTAATCTGAAACCACCATTTTAATTTTCTTTCTTTTATTTTACTAATCAATCTTAGAACGACTTGCCAGTCTACCACAGAATTTAACTTTCTTTGCCAATTAATGAGTGGTTTGATAATACTGACAAGTGTTTTTCCAAGCAGTATATTACAGTATGGTTTTGAGCCTTTTTTTAACGCTGTTTATCGTTTTAATCGCTTTCGGATCCTGGTTACTATCATTGTTTTGAACAGTTATATTTCTTTTTATAAGATATTCTTTTATCGCTTGAATGGAACTTAGATAGTGTAAGTAATTTACTCTCAAATTCCATTTCTGGCAAAATTCATCATCATTCAAAAGCTTCCATTATCACCAACAATATCTTTTACTAAGAACACATTCTTGGCAGTTCATGTTGTGAAACAAAAATCATTATTGTTGATTTTAAATTTAAAGTTGTGAAAAAACAGGTTCTGATAAAATTTCCTCTTCGTTATCTAAATCTATGTGGCTGGCGAATTTTTCGTAGGCTAAAAATACATCTTTCCAGAAGTAGTTGCATTTACTCTTTACTAAGTTTTTTAGACCCGTAACAGCGTATATAGTTTTTATTTCTGGCACAATGTTTCGAGTATGTCATTCCATTTTGAAGTTCCTGAAAGCAGCCTTCTCAACCATGACAACTTCAGTGCATGCACAAAGGCTTGTATGTCAGGTATTCCTATTCCTCCTTGCTCAACATTTTGCACTGAATATTGTCGCCTTACTTTGTCTGTTTTGCCATCCCACATTTTTTTGCAGTTATTTCAACTCATTTTCCAGTGGGTTAGGGAGCAGAATCCATAAGAAGATTAATTTTGAAAGAATCTAAGACTTAAGTACCGCAACCCTACCCAAAGGAGTACATGTTTTTTTTTTTTTGCCCAGATTTTAAACAAAGTCTTAACTTCAGCAAATTTATCTTTTACATTAATCTCTGTTAAATTTGTTATCTCATTTGAAAACCAGAGTCCCAGAATTTTAAATTTTGGGGGATTCCATATGTTTGTGGTATAGATGCTTCTCTGCTGAATTTTTCCTGTTTCCTAGCCAAACGTTTGTAGTTTTCTCAAATTTAGTTTTAAAATTTTTTTTTTTTTTTTTTTTAGGCCAGATATATTTTTCAAATCCATTTAACCTTTCGAACAGTTTTTCCGTAAGATGTTCTGTCTCCTAAAGCGAAAGTGGTGTCGTCAGCAAACTGGTTTACTTTAAATCCAGTGTCTGATATTTTTATTCCCCTGATATTTTCATCTTTACGAATTTTGCATGCCAGGATTTCGGCACACAGTATAAAAAGATACGGAGATATGGGGTCACCCTGACGGCATCCTCTCTGTATTTCAAAATGTCTTGACATTTTCCCATTTACTATAAGATAAGACCTGATATCGTTATAAATGCAGATACCCGTTTGCATATGTCATCTCCAAATCCCAATTTTGTTTAATACTTTTTTTCATGAAATTCCAATCTACTGAGTCGAAAGCTGTTTCCAAATCAATTGATACAAGTAATCCGGGCAAGTTCCCATATTTCTAAATAATGCATAATGTCGTAAAGTTCTTAAACTGTCTCCAATATACCTTCCTGGTACGAAGCCTGTCTGATCTTCATTTATAATTTTCGGTAGTATGGTTTTTATGCGGTTTGCGAAACATGCTGATCCAATTTTGTATGTCACATTTAATAGTGTAATTGGTCGCCAATTCTTCAAATATTCCCTTGGTTTATTACCTTTCGGTAAACATATTATTTTGCCTTCCCGCTGCGTTATAGACATTTTCCCCCGTTATAAAAACCTTCATTGATGGAGTTAACTACAAAATCCGCTGTCTGTTTGCCAAAAGAACTTGAAAAAAAACTAACCGTCATGCCGTCCGATCCTGGGCTTTATCATCATTCTTCATATTTTCTATTGCTGTGCTGCTTCTTCCTTAGTTATAATTCCTTCTAATTTGTCAGCTGCTTCTTTTTTTTCTAATTTTGGTAAAGCTGTGACATAGTCATTTAGATTAACATCCTGAGTTCTTCTTTCTTCGTAAAGTTGTTCATAAAAAGATGTGGTTTCATCTAGCATTTCTTTTGTTTCTAACAAAACGCGTCCTTTATTTGTTACTAATTTCGACATTTGTTAGCTGACATAATGTCTTTTTTTTCCAGAGAGCAGAAATATTTCGTCACCTTTTCTCCTTGAGATGCCCACCTTGCTTTTGATCTGATAATAATTCCATCCATTTAGCTTTTCTTAGATCTTCCATTTTTTTTTTTTTTTTCCTCGAAACAAACTCTATCACTGTCACTTTTCTTCTGCTTTCCTTCCAAGTATTGTATCTCTTTCTCTAGATTTTCTTCCTTCACACTTGCTCTCTTTTCTTTTTGATAGAATATGGTATGGTTTGCGCCCTTATTTCCATTGAAAGGGTGTCAAGAAATAATTGGTGGGTTACACTCAATTGAGCTTCATGATTCGGGATAAATCTAATTTTTTCTCTTACATAAACTAAAACCGCGTATTGTTCTTTTACAATTTGTATAGTTTCCTCAACACGTTCAACATATTTTTTTATCTCTTAAAAGCGAGGAATTGAATTTCCAAGAAGTTTTTGATCGTTCTTTCTTTTTTACATATGATTTCTATTGTTATAAGAGAATGATCACTTCGATAACCATAGAGAATGTCAGCAGTCTTCACATTGGAAAAAAATGATTCAGAAACAAAAAAAAAAAAAAAAAAAAAAAAAAAATCTAAACGGCTTTGTTGAAAGGGATTTAATCGTCTCCAAGTGTAGCGAAGAATTTCTGGATTATATTCTCTCCATATGTCTACTAATTATAAATCTGTCATCATTTGGAATACCTTTTCTTGTGTATTTTAACATTATTGACGTGTTTGTAGTTGCAATAGTCTAAATTAGGATTCAACACAAGATTCCAGTCTCCAGCAATAATGATATTCGGTACATATAACTCTTCGATTTGGTTCTGCAAATTAGAGAAAAAAAGTTGGATCATCCCTGTTTGGTCCGTGTATGTTTTACCAATCCTATTTGTTTTCCCATAGTGTTACTACTAAGATTATGTAGTTACCCCCACAGTCTTTGATGGTTTTTTCTATCTTGAATTCGAAATTGTTGTTTAGTAAAATAGCTACACCTCCAGACCTGCTATTGTTTGACGAAAAAATGCCCTCTTACCCCCATTCTGCTCTAATCTGGCGTTCTAATTTTGACGAAAAATGTGTTATCTTGAAGAAAGTATATGGAGTATTTTTTTTTTTGCCTTAAGTATTGAAAAACGTCTCTCCTTTCTCCAAAATCGGCTAGGCCCTGGCAGTTAAGAGATGACAACATAAAACTACTCATTGCGTTTTATCAGTCCTATACGGTGAAAAGCTCTTTTAATTTAACATTAATAGCATTTTTGTGCCACTTACAATTTTCCCAGATAAGCAGTATGTAGTTTGTTAGCTAATCACCCCAGTTCATCATGTTTTGATAATCTCTTACATTCATCCTAAGCACATGCACACACTCTTTCTGTCTTTTCTGTTTACAAACATTCGCTCGCACGGACATGTTAACTGCGTTTTGTATGTTTAAGTTAAGAAGTCGACGTGTGTTAATTGCTGACTATTTTTTCTAGCATGAAATAACATTACTAACATTCACCAGGATATTCAGCTACGTGTTGAATATATCCACCAACCAGAGTATGTATCCATAAATTCAATATCAATAATAGTAGTGATAATGACAACAGCACCACCAACAACGACAATAACACTAACTGTTATCGTCATCATCATAATCATCACCACCACCATCACCACCACCATCCTGATCATCATCAACATCGTCGTCACCCTCACTGACAACTTCATAGTAATATCCAAGGACAAATGGCACACTATAATAATAACAGTATCAAAAACGTGGTCAATGTCGGTGAAAGAAAAACTTTGCAATATCGACTTGAAAGTTGAACATGACCAAGATATCCTTCTCTATAATGAATCTCCACCAACCAGTGTGGAAGGGTGGGTCTTGTAGATGGGCAGGAGAAGGGGAAGAGGAGGCACCGCGGGATATGAGGCAGATGTGCGTGAAGAATGATTGATAGGGACCTGGGACGGGTAGGAGGGGGGGGGGGAACTAGAGGGGGGAGGGGGAGGGACGAGGAAGGAAGGAAGGAAGGGGGGCGAGGGCGGGTAAGAGGAGAACGGGACGGAAAGGAACCAGACAGAAGGGGGGGGGGGTGGGGGGCGGGACGAGGCGACGAGGCGGGGGGGCGAGGGCGGGGGAGAGGAACACGGGACGTGGAAGGAAGAGGAGCACGGGACGGAAAGGAACAAGACAGAGGGAGGGGGGGGGGAACGATGAGGAGAGGGGGGCAAGGGCGGGGAAGAGAGAGCACGGGACGGAAAGGAACAAGACAGGGGGGGGGGGGGGGGGGGGGGGACGGGGGGGGGGGGGGGGGGGCGAGGGCAGAGGAAGAGGGGCAGGGGAGGAGTGGGGATGGAAGGAACAAGACAGGGGGGGGGGGGGGGGGGGGGGGACGAGGAGGGGAGGGGGGCGAGGGCAGGAGGAAGAGGAGCATGGGACAGAAGGAACAAGACAGAGGGGGGGTGGGGGGGGGGGGGGGGGGGGGGGGGAGGGGGGGGGGGGGGGAGGGGAGGGGGAGAGGGGACGGATGAGGAGGATGAGGAGGGGAAGGGGGACAGGGGGGGAGGGGAACATGGGGGGGGGGGGGGGTGGGGGGGGGGGGGCAGGGAGGGGGAGGGGGGTTGACAGGGGGGGGAGGGGGCGAGGGCGGGGAAGAGGGGGACTCGGGGAAGAGGTGCACGGGACGGAAAGGAACAAGACAGAGGGGGGAGGGGGGGGGGACGAGGAGGGGGGAGGGGGGCGAGGGCGGGGAAGAGGAGCACGGGACGGAAAGGAGCAAGGCAATGGCAGATTCCCATAGGAAAAAAAGATTAGTCTTTGATTCCCAAAGCAGTCCCCGATGCACCCCTCCCCCCCCCCCCCCCCCCCCCCCCCCCCATCCCGTGAAACAAAAAACAAACAAACAACAAACAAACAAAAGACGGGTGTACGCACACTTCAGTCATCATATGAGTCTGATCAAACTGCCAATCATCCGTCCCCCACCCACCCTCCCCCATCACTGTCTTTCCATCCCATCAGAACCGTGTAGATTCCTCTTTTGAAGGGCTGGGAGGACTGATCACAACCTGGGGATGGTTCACCATCTGCTGGCGTTCCCGTGGACTGTCAGGCTTGACAGGGAAGATGACTGATGGACTCTGGCATGGCTGGTCTCCATTGGATGTTGCTGTCCAGACATCCTTCCCTCCTTCGGCCAGTGGCCCGTGTCCGGAAGAGGATCCCGGTAGCTAGGCCAGGGTCTGTTGCGGCGGGGGTCAGGTAGTGGGGCCACGAAACTGCCTCGGTGTGCTCGTCCTCTGTTGACTGGAACTTCTCGGTCTTCTGTCGTCATGGTCCAAATTTGCTGTGGGTCTGAATCTGTCAGTGGCTGTAGTGTGGGCGGCTGGTTCCTCTAGTACACTAAGATTTTCCTTGAAGTATTTTGTTTTTCACTTCTTTTGTAATCTCTTCATGTTAAGAGGAGTAGGTAGACGAATCTTTCAAAGTGTCAGAAAAAGGGCGTCGAGAAGTCGGTCTCTTCAATTAACCCTTTAGACAATACTGTTTTTACCGTGATTAAGTTGTTACTGGTAAATGAATGAAAGTATGAACAATGTATATCAGCGTAATGGGTAGCTTTTCAATTAAAATGGCGCGGTAAAATTTACTATTATCATTATCATTATTATTATTGTTATTATTATTATCATCATCATCATCATTACTATATTATCATTATTATCAACTTCATAATCATCATCATCATTATCATCATCATCATCATCATCATCATCATCATCATTATTATTATTATTATTATTATTATTATTATTATTATTATTATCATCATCATTATTATTATTATGATTATTATTATTGTTATTGTTACTGTCGTTGTTATAGTTGTTGTAAATATGATATATATTTTCTTGGAGAGCAGGGTTTCAAAACCTGAGGAGTCCTCTCCATGAATTAGGACGCCTGAAAATTCCTCTCTGGACACCAGCTTCACAAAGCTTGGAGATCCATCCATGAGACCACAGCCACGAAACCTGAGGAGTCTTCCCTGTGGGCACCTGGTTTAAAAGCCTAAACATTCCTGTCTAGACACCAGGGGTTTCAGTTTTAGTTTCATCGATTGTCACCCCCTCGTTCGAACTAATTCATAAACTTCGATCGCTTCTCCTATTTGTCTCTCCAAAGTTCAAATCCTATTTGGACTTTGGAGACGAACAGGAGAAGTAAAGCTAAGTGGCTACATCTTCTTGTCACTGTCCTAAATTTTGTTTTTTTTCACCTGAAGAAGACCCAAGAAGTCGAAATGCGTTTGTGTCTTGTCCTGTACTCTGTTCGTCTGTGTCCTTGGCGGTAACTACCCCCTCTCTTTTCCTTTTAGTCCATATCCACTACATCATATTAACTCCAGAGACAGCAGGACAACACGTATAGACACGGAGAGGGAAAATAGGGAGGGAGAGGGGAGATGTGTCACTTTTTTTTCTCTTGACAAATCTTAAAAATGTCAGCGAACCGCCCAGAGAAACTTGGACAAACAAGACACAACACAACGCGTTTCGACCTCTAAGGCCTTCTTCAGGTGAAACAAAAACGAACAAAATAACGAAAATACACTTAGCTTTGATCGCTTTCAGATCGCTTCAGAGTTGAGCGCAAGGAAGAAGGCGTTGAATGAGAATGAGGCTGTTGGAAGGGAAATAATGTGTGATCAAAGTCGTAATGATGATAATAATATTACTGATAGAATACTGATAGTAGTCAACATTTTTTTTTTTTTTTTTTTTTTTTTTTTAAAGAAAAGACAAGATTTCTACCAATCTTGGTGTCAATAAGTATGGGTATGGGAGAAAGGAGAGTGGGTTAGAGGATTCTTCATTCAAGGAAACAGCAGGGTTGCCGTTGCAACAGTCCCAGAGGCGAAGGCGATGGTGAAGTCAATGCTAGTGGTGGTAATATCAATACTAGCAATATTATTACTGAATGGTACGCTAACAACAATGGTGAAAGTTAAGGTAAAAAAAAGCTTGATACAAAAATATATTTAGAAAATACATTTTGATAATAAATCAAATAAATAGATAAATGAAACATTAAAAAAATGAATAATAATAATGATAATAAATGCATAAATAAATAATTGAAAAAAAATATGGTTATAGAATAAATACATAACAAGCAAACAATAACAACAACCCAACACAAACCAAGGGGATGAGGGGAGGGGAA
>JADBJO010008095.1:91011-98262 GCA_016801955.1 Conus betulinus | reverse complement strand
TGCAAGGGAAGTTTTGTTTTTGGGATCTCTTTTCTCTCTTGTTCTGTGTTTGTTGAAAAAGTGCTTTTTCGCCGAAATATCCATAAGTTTTGTGGTGTCCTTTGCACTTTACACTTGTTGTGTGCTTGTTTGTTTGTTGTATGTTCCAGTGACGTTGCAGTCTGTTTCATTTTTTTCGTCTGTGTTACGGACGGCGTTTAACATGTCAAAAGAGTGTGTCGGTTGGGACTCGACCCAACACTTTTCCGAAAGATTACACGGTGAACATCGATCACTCGCTGCGACCCTAATTCACCCTTGACCTCTGCCTCAGAAATGCCTTTAAGGTTAGGACACCTGCTGACACCTTTTGACGAATTAAGCTGCTTGTGTGGAGTCATCTTGATGCCCTGTCAACTCAATTCGGCGCATCGGAACTGTGGCTGATATTGGCGTTTTTGAGTGGCATTCCATAAGGAAAGAGTTTTGTCAAAACCTTCGCATGCAGCACCAAGAAACTTTTTTCTGAAGAGCAAACAGGCTCAGGCAGACTCAGATTTTTCCTCCTCAGTTCCTTCCACTACTAACCACGAAGCCCCAAGACCTGTCGTCTTTTTTTTGTTTGTTCTAGACCCAAGTTGCTATCAAGAACGTAGTCCTGTGATGGTCAAGATTTGTATTATACTTTCTGTTCCTGTCCCTCTTTGGGGGAAGGGACCAGGAGGAGGTGGGCTGCGGATGGGGAGGGGGTAATGAAGATGCCATTTTTTTTTTTCAAATTTTCATTCCTGTCTTATCCACCCACCGGGGACTCCAACTAAGAGATCAGGGTCAAGAAATCACAGTCTTGTTTCCTACCTGGCTCCGGAAGAGAAATACGGCAAACAGAAGCCAACCAACCCTATTCCCCCTGACTGTGCCGAGCTCCCGGGGATAGAGAGCTGAGCACTACAAGGGTTACTTTGGCCAGCGGGGAACTGCCTGTCTTGACCCAGCCCCATGCAAGGGTAGCCGATTGATGCCACCAGAGTCCGTATGTACCTTCTGTCTGGGAGAGGTCTGCGCCAAAGAAATGTGGTGAGACCACCAGCCCGCTCATTCACCAGGATCTCCATCAAGGGAAACGCGGCGGGCTTAAAGAAGATCACAGTGAAAAGAAAAATGGGCGGGAGTGTGGGACTTGGAGGTTTGTGGGAAATAGAACAGTCCCTCAAAGAAAAGTATAAGATAGGACAGGTAAAACACAGGTTACGCTTTGTCAGGGACATCGCCCTTAGCCTGTCTGTCAGGGGCATCATACTAGCTTATACTTAAATCAGTCAGCAGCCTGGACAAAAAGCCTTGAAGAGTTCTGGAAAACCAGCCTTCCATTCAAATACTGCTGCTGTCCCTGTCAGCAGAACCCAAGAGATCACTGGACCGCGCAAGTTGCTCTGACATTGTTTAAAATCAAAGCCAAACAATAAAGCGAAACAGTTTTTACATAAAAGACAAAGAAACATGAATGTAATAAAAAAAAAAAAGTGAAATAATGCATTCAAGGAAAAAAAAATATTACAATATATTTGTTGCTTTTTTTTTTAACCGAATTTAATCCTTAGAATTAACAGAGAGAGAGAGAGAGAGAGGAGAGAGAGAGAGGAGAGAGAGAGAGAGAGAGGCGCGCACAGGGGGCACACAAACGTCATATACGCTTTTCGAATCGAGCGAATCTCTCCTCAATCTTCCTTCCATCATCACCTGTGCCCCCCTCCCCCCCCCCCCCCCCGCCCCCCGCCCCCCTTTCCTTCTCCCCCCTTCTCCTCCCTGTCGCTTTCGACTACCCCTCATTCTGACCCTCTCCATGCCCACCACCCTCCCTCCCCCCTCCACCCCCATCTCTGCTCCCTCTCTTTCCTCCCTCCTCACCTCTCGCTTCTCTCCCTCAATCGTCATTTTGTCTCCACTTGAAAATATGGGGGAATGGGGAGGCAGACGGAGAAGGAGAGGCGGAGGCGAACCTTGAAGAAAACATGCTTCCGAAGTCTATTTGGAGCCAGAGTTGGTTTGCAGAAGGAATCCTGACAAAATGTCCTCTAGGCAAAGGGAGCGACGGTGAAGAAAGCGGTTAAGTTTGAAATTGAGGAAAGGCCGGGCGAGGTTTCACGATAAACAATGCGACAGTTGTACGACCTCCTTGACAAACGCCACGGCTCCCTTCTCACTCAGTCCAAGACACACATTGCCTCGCCACTCGCCTCGCTCGTCTTTAAGTCCTCCAAGGCTTCGTCTTCGTCTTCGTCTTCGTCTTCTTCTTCCTCCTCTTCTTCTTCTTCTTCTTCTTCTTCTTCTTCTGGTAGCCTGCCTTTTGAGTTACAAGATCTCATTCTTGTCTGATCGAGTTTTTAATATGAGAGAGGGTGGGGTGAGGGAGTACAGAGAGACAGACAGACAGACAGACACAGAGACAGAGGGACCGAGACACAAACAGACAGGCAGCAGACAGACAGACAGACAGACAGACAGAGACAGAGACAGAGACAGAGAGACAGGGAGAGCCAGAGAGAGAGAAAGGAACTGTATCCAAGTTCCTAGTTGTTCAATTAATATATGTCTTTATTTGTCAAAATGTATGTCGACGGAAAACGTGGATAACTTTGGCAAGCTTTTGCAAAGAGAAGCATTTGAATGCCTTGTTTACCCTTCTGTACCTTGGTCCAGCCAGTCATGGAAACCGTGCAGCCTATACGCATTGAATGTCGTGAACAAATAACACATAATGACTGGTTTATCAGTTATAGGATGGTCAGTTGTCATGGAAGACAGACTGGTCGACGGCGTCGTCCTTGGGGGCGTTGGCTTGGGTGTGCATTTCAATTTTTGTTTTATAAAGAGACGCAAGGTGTCAGTGATAAACATGAAGGTCACGACTGTCCTATGGAAGGCTTAGCAACCTCTAGCTGATATGTTGGTGAAAAGAAGTGAAAAAAGGAAAAACGTAGATCGAAATTTCTACAGATAAAGATATTGATCCATTTTTTTCTACAGGAATTTTCCCACAGATAAACTATGGACACACGGTGTGTGTGTGTGTGTGTGTGTGTGTGTGTGTTTTACTGAGAGGGGCACACTCATGGCTTACGTGTTGTAAGTCGACAAGAGGTCAAGGAGACTGAAGATACCTTGTGGCTAGTGTGGCCAAACTCCATAACGAAAACTGTGATAAAAGTCTGTGAGGATCAGAACCGCAGTTTTGTTTGATGAATGAAATCTCTTCGTGTGGCACTGTCTGAGGCCAACATTTCAAAGAGAAAAGTGTATGCGGCTCCGTGAGGACCTGATTGATACGTTTGTACTGAAACATAACTCATGTGAAAGTCATAGTAAAAACTTTTGTTATGTAACTAGTGTAAACATTCAGTTGTTAATTAAGAAAATGGAACTCTCTTCTGCTTGTCTCATTGGTTGTGTGTCACTGTTGCATAAGCGAGGGTCTGAGAGAGAGAGAGAGAGAGAGAGAGAGAGAGAGAGAGAGAGAGAGAGAGAGAGAGAGAGGAGTTGAAATGACAAAGAGAAGACCGAGGGAACAAGCAAACAAACCGAGAGCATGCTCCACGCCATTGTCCGCTCAATGTCAATTCTGCAGGTTCCTGCTCAAGTTTATTTCAATTCACCAGGACAGAAAAGTGACACAAAACCCTAACAAAACAAAGAATCTAAGCGACATTGCTCTTTCTTAACTGCTGAGGCCCTGCACGGGTGTAGCTATGTGGCTGGCGTGAGGGAGTCACGCACAAGAAGAGATCGCGTCAAGTGTCTCTCTCTACGTTCTAGCACAGCGACGTCGGTTGCGCCAGGGGCAGGCTATACGGGTGACTGTGACCAAACTGGCCAGGGGCTGTGATGGTCAATGCGACTGATGTGATATATATATTTTTTTTTTGCCATTGTCTCATTTCTGATTTGGCATTGAAACAATGTGGTTTCTACAAAGCGACATTCCTGTTGAAATCAACGGACATTTTCTGCCCTGTTTCAGGAGAAAAGTTTCTGCATCAACGACACACAAAATACCCGCTGTTGTAGGTATTATCACTTATGACTTGCGGGTTAAAACTGGCTCATGAATAGCGCTTTTCCACTATAGAAACTCTTAACTGTCACACAAGGTTTAGCATACTAATTCTTTGACAAGAATTTGGGCCCTGGTGGTATCAATGTCGAGTCAGGTAGCCCCACCCCACCCCCCTTCCTTCTCCCCTTCCTTTCCGCCCTTTCAACTCTCCTGGGATGATTTTTATCCCCCCCCCCCCCCCCCCCCCCCCATATCACATCCTTCGTTGGGTGTACATGTTTTAAGCGAATCTCCCCTAATGTTAACCAGCGGCCATTGTGTTTCGCAGGGAAACTCGCCCAGCCACAGTCACGAGATGTCGGAGCCAACCAGTCAGTCACAGAAGTGGGGGCCCTACGTCATCTGCTTTCTTCTGACGTCGCTGACTTCAGAGGGCGCCACCTTGCTTTCCGGTCTACCTGTCATTTCCGCTTCCACCATCCACGCGGCCAGCCAACGCACTGCAAGTTCGACAACACATCTGGGTTCTGCCATTAGGGAACTTGCAAACGTGAACCTCGATGGGTGTTCTTCTACACTCCTGGAGAAGTTCTTCCGTGTTGTATCGGCGACCGCGGATGAAACACCTCCTGCTCAGAAGTCTGCCATTCTGGAACTCCTCTCTGGAAACGACCGGGCCAATTTCCTCTCCTCGACTGGCGATGATTGGAGGATGGCTAAGTCACGTGACTTCTCCCGCCGGTCTGACCACCACTCCGCCTCGAAGCGACCTGATCGACTTCGGAACTTGAACGAAGAATCCTTCAAACGTCAGCTTCCTAAGTTCAACCCTACAGGGTGGCGTCGCAAACGAGCGACCTACACGAACCCTTGCGACTTTCAACGTCTGTTCGGGGCCGTTCGCAACAAGCTGCTAAAGGCAACGCCTCGGCAAGTCAGCTTTCCGCCGGAACTTGCCGAGCGCCGTGATGACGTCAGTCCGAAGTTTGCCGAGTGGGGGAAGAAGGGCGAGAAGCGCGAAAGTTTACGGAGGGTGTTGCAGCGACTGCCGAAGGAGCTGAAACCAAAGCGCCGGCCGTTGGAGTTCAATCCTACTGGATGGTGACAGAGCGATGGTGGAGCGTTGTGAGAGGGGCACAGCTGGGGTGTGTTCAGTCAGCAGCGCTCCTTTTTCCCTGTTGTCCTTCTATTTCCTACTTTTCCTGCCTTTTCCCATTTTTCACTTTTTTTTTCTCAACTTTTTTTTGCACACATTTTTGTCGCTTTCCATACATATTCTTCCAGTTACATTCGTTTTCCCTGTTTTTTTCTTTCTGTCTTTCCTTTGTGTGTGTGTGTGTGTGTGTTCTCTTTCTGAAAATACTTTTCATATCTTTACCAGATTTCCCTATCTTTTCCTCCATTGCCCCAATTGTTCATAATGCTTTCCTTCTTTGTTCTTCTCTTTCCTATTTTTTTTCACTGCCTTTTTCTATTTCACCTATATCTTCTTTTTTTCTCTCCACCTTTTTTCTTACATTTCCCACTCTTTCCAACCTCTCCAGACCCTTCCCATTGTTCCTTCTTCTCGCTTCATGTCCCTACCTTTCTCTTAGACCTCCTCCCTACCCTTTCCTGATTTTCACTACCTTTTCCTTCTTTTTACTACTTCAATTTCCTTGTTGCCCACTCTTCCTTCTTTTACTACTTTTTTTTTCCCCTATCTTTTTCTCTTTTTCCTTGACATGTCTTTGCTTTCCCTACTTTTTTCCTGCTTTTTTTTTTTTGTTCTAATCTTCCTTCAGTCACTACTTTGTCCCATCCCTTGCTCGTTTTTCTTCACATTTCCATCCTCCTTTCCCTATTTTTTTTTTCCTGATATTCTTTTTCCTATTTTTCATATCTCTTCCTTTTTTTTCCGTACCTTTTCCATACTTTTTCCTTCTTATATTGTTCATGTTTTTTTTCCTACTTTTCTTTACCTGTTCCTTGTTTTTCATTTCCTTTTTTTCTTTCTTTTCCTTAACTACTTGTACCTTCAGTTCCATACCTCCTCTTATCTCCCCCTACTTTTGCGACTCTCCCTACCTGTTTATACTTCCCTGCCTCTTCATATTTTCCATACCTCTTCACACTTTCCCATACCTCTTCATATTTTCCATACCTGTTCATAATTTCCCTACCTGTTCCTACTTTCCATACCTGTTCCTACTTTCCAATCCTGTTCATACTTTCCATACCTGTTCATACTTTCCATACCTGTTCATACTTTTCCTGCCTGTTCATACTTTCCCTACCTGTTCATACTTTCCCTACCTGTTCATACTTTCCCTACCTTTTTCTAATTTTCTACCTGTTCCTACTTTCCGTGCTTTTCTTACTGCCCCTTCCTTCTCTTCGTATGTTTCCCTTCGTTTTCCTCCTTTGCATACCTTTTTCTACTTTCCCTCTCATTTTTTCCCCTACCTTTTCCTGTGTTCCCTATTTTCTATATCTTTTCCTCCAGTTCTCCCACTGTTTCCTACTTTCCATGTCTTTTCCTACTTTGCTTGTCTTTTCCCTCTATTCCTACTTTTTTATTTACTGCTTTACCTGCTTTTTCTTTCTTTCCCGAACCTTTCTCAACAACTCTTACTTTTTTTTTCTCTGCTGATTTCTCCAACTTTTTCCACCTTTTCCACATTTTCGTTTTTGGGTTGTTTTTTTTTTTTTTCGTCTTTTCACACTTTTCCCTGTTTTTCCAATCCTTTTTTTTCTATCCCAAGGAGATCCAAGGGATTCGTCTTGTTGCACAGGAGAGGGTACAATCAGGGCGACGGTGTATTCAACAGTTTTAACAGATCAGACTTAAGAGAAGACGGCATTATTTTTTTGGCGCTCAGCCGACGTGGCTACAACAACATTGTACGTGACCATATAATGGCAAAAAAGAAGTAACAAAAAATTATGAATAACTATTGTTTGACTGTCATTATTATTACTGGACAGACGGCGTTGCTTTTGGCGGTAAGCCGCCATGACTACAACATCGAGGGTGAGCATAGAAAGCAATGGACGCTGGACAGGAATCAGAGAAATATGGATAGCGGTGGGGAGTGTTATTGAGGGGGAGGAGTGGGTGGGGACAGACGATGGACGTGGTCTAAGGATTCTGAACCCCCTCCCCTTCCCTCCCCCCCCCCCCCCCCCCCCCCCCCCCCCCCTAGAAATCCCCTTTCTGTAATCGTCTAAAAAAATTA
>JADBJO010008095.1:81011-86011 GCA_016801955.1 Conus betulinus | reverse complement strand
CTGATGTGTGCTGTAATGAGTAGGTTAAAAATGAGTGCTGATCTTTCCATTTAAAGCTTAACATCTGAGTGGAAGACTGATGTGTGCTGTAATGAGTAGGTTAAAAATGAGTGCTGATCTTTCCCATTTAAAGCTTAACATCTTAGTGGAAGACTGATGTGTGCTGTAATGAGTAGGTTAAAAATGAGTGCTGATCTTCCATTTAAAGCTTAACATCTGAGTGGAAGACTGATGTGTGCTGTAAAGAGTAGGTTAAAAAACGAGTGCTGATTTTTCCATTTAAAGCTTAACATCTGAGTGGAAGACTGATGTGTGCTGTAAAGAGTAGGTTAAAAAACGAGTGCTGATCTTTCCATTTAAAGCTTAACATCTGAGTGGAAGCTGATGTGTGCTGTAATGAGTAGGTTTAAAAACGAGTGCTGATCTTTTCTCCATTTAAAGCTTAACATCTGAGTGGAAGGCTGATGTGTGCTGTAATGAGTAGGTTTAAAACGAGTGCTGATTTTCCATTTAAAGCTTAACATCTGAGTGGAAGACTGATGTGTGCTGTAATGAGTAGGTTAAAAATGAGTGCTGATTTTCCATTTAAAGCTTAACATCTGAGTGGAAGACTGATGTGTGCTGTAATGAGTAGGCTAAAAATGAGTGCTGATCTTTCCATTTAAAGCTTAACATCTGAGTGGAAGACTGATGTGTGCTGTAATGAGTAGGTTAAAAATGAGTGCTGATCTTTCCATTTAAAGCTTAACATCTGAGTGGAAGACTGATGTGTGCTGTAATGAGTAGGCTAAAAATGAGTGCTGATCTTTCCATTTAAAGCTTAACATCTGAGTGGAAGACTGATGTGTGCTGTAATGAGTAGGCTAAAAATGAGTGCTGATCTTTCCATTTAAAGCTTAACATCTGAGTGGAAGACTGATGTGTGCTGTAATGAGTAGGCTAAAAATGAGTGCTGATTTTCCATTTAAAGCTTAACATCTGAGTGGAAGACTGATGTGTGCTGTAATGAGTAGGTTAAAAATGAGTGCTGATTTTCCATTTAAAGCTTAACATCTGAGTGGAAGACTGATGTGTGCTGTAATGAGTAGGTTAAAAATGAGTGCTGATCTTTCCATTTAAAGCTTAACATCTGAGTGGAAGACTGATGTGTGCTGTAATGAGTAGGTTAAAAATGAGTGCTGATCTTTCCATTTAAAGCTTATCATCTGAGTGGAAGACTGATATGTGCTGTAATGAGAAGGTTAAAAATGAGTGCTGATCTTTCCATTTAAAGCTTAACATCTGAGTGGAAGACTGATGTGTGCTGTAATGAGCAGGTTAAAAATGAGTGCTGATCTTTCCATTGAAAGCTTAACATCTGAGTGGAAGACTGATGTGTGCTGTAATGAGTAGGTTAAAAATGAGTGCTGATCTTTCCATTTAAAGTTTAACATCTGAGTGGAACACTGATGTGTGCTGTAAAGAGTAGGTTAAAATGAGTGCTGATCTTTCCATTTAAAGCTTAACATCTGAGTGGAAGACTGATATGTCTGTAATGAGTAGGTTAAAAATGAGTGCTGATTTTCCATTTAAAGCTTAACATCTGAGTGGAAGACTGATGTGTGCTGTAATGAGTAGGCTAAAATGAGTGCTGATCTTTCCATTTAAAGCTTAACATCTGAGTGGAAGACTGATGTGTGCTGTAATGAGTAGGCTAAAAATGAGTGCTGATCTTTCCATTTAAAGCTTAACATCTGAGTGGAAGACTGATGTGTGCTGTAATGAGTAGGCTAAAAATGAGTGCTGATTTTCCATTTAAAGCTTAACATCTGAGTGGAAGACTGATGTGTGCTGTAATGAGTAGGCTAAAAATGAGTGCTGATCTTTCCATTTTAAAGCTTAACATCTGAGTGGAAGACTGATGTGTGCTGTAATGAGTAGGCTAAAAATGAGTGCTGATCTTTCCATTTAAAGCTTAACATCTGAGTGGAAGACTGATGTGTGCTGTAAAGAGTAGTTTAAAAATGAGTGCTGATCTTTTCCATTTAAAGCTTAACATCTGAGTGGAAGACTGATGTGTGCTGTAATGAGTAGGTTAAAAAATGAGTGCTGATCTTTCCATTTAAAGCTTAACATCTGAGTGGAAGACTGATGTGTGCTGTAATGAGTAGGCTAAAAATGAGTGCTGATTTTCCATTTAAAGCTTAACATCTGAGTGGAAGACTGATGTGTGCTGTAATGAGTAGGCTAAAAATGAGTGCTGATTTTCCATTTAAAGCTTAACATCTGAGTGGAAGACTGATGTGTGCTGTAATGAGTAGGCTAAAAATGAGTGCTGATTTTCCATTTAAAGCTTAACATCTGAGTGGAAGACTGATGTGTGCTGTAATGAGTAGGCTAAAAATGAGTGCTGATTTTCCATTTAAAGCTTAACATCCTAGTGGAAGACTGATGTGTGCTGTAAACAGTAGGTTAAAAATGAGAGTGCTGATCTTTCCATTTAAAGCTTAACATCTGAGTGGAAGACTGATGTGTGCTGTAAAGAGTAGGTTAAAAATGAGTGCTGATCTTCCATTTAAAGCTTAACATCTTAGTGGAAGACTGATGTGTGCTGTAATGAGTAGGTTAAAAATGAGTGCTGATCTTTCCATTTAAAGCTTAACATCTGAGTGGAAGACTGATGTGTGCTGTAAAGAGTAGGTTAAAAATGAGTGCTGATCTTTCCATTTAAAGCTTAACATCTGAGTGGAAGACTGATGTGTGCTGTAATGAGTAGGTTAAAAATGAGTGCTGATCTTTCCATTTAAAGCTTAACATCTTAGTGGAAGACTGATGTGTGCTGTAATGAGTAGGTTAAAAATGAGTGCTGATTTTCCATTTAAAGCTTAACATCTGAGTGGAAGACTGATGTATGCTGTAATGAGTAGGTTAAAAATGAGTGCTGATCTTTCCATTTAAAGCTTAACATCTGAGTGGAAGACTGATGTGTGCTGTAATGAGTAGGTTAAAAAATGAGTGCTGATCTTCCATTTAAAGCTTAACATCTGAGTGGAAGACTGATGTGTGCTGTAAACAGTAGGTTAAAAATGAGTGCTGATCTTTCCATTTAAGGAACAAGAAGGGGAAAAGGCACATTTTTTTTTTTTTTTTTTTTTTTTGCGTACAAGACTGCGAGATGCGTTTTAGGGGTCCATTTCTCTTTCTATCTTTTTTCTTCTTTCCCCTATTTTTCTTTTAAGTATGGCTCGAAATGAGCTGCATGTAAGCTCCTGAATGTCTCACTATCAAGATCGCTTTAACCATTGAAGATAAACTAACTTATGCAGTGTTCCACGAAAGAGGGGTTTTTTGTTGTGGGTTGCCTTGATAAGTAAACCTCCTTTCCGTCAAATTCAGGGAAACCTAGAAGGAAACCTCCTTTCCATCAAAACTCAGGAAAATCCAAAAACGAAATAATTATTTTCTGCACCAAGTCTGTGTGTATGTGTGTGTGTGTGTGTGTGTGTGTGTGTGTGTGTGTGTGTGTGTGTGTGTGTGTGTGTGTGTGTGTACGTGTGTGTCATTTATTTAATGTCTTTCCACTAATCGTGATATTAGACGAGTGTGTGCGTACGTGTGTATGTGTGTGTGTGTGTGTGTGTGTGTGTGTGTGTGTGTGTGTGTGTGTGTGTGTGTGAGTGTGTGTGAGAGAGAGAGAGAGAGAGAGAGAGACAGACAGACAGACAGAGACAGAGAGAGAGAGAGAGAGAGAGAGAGAGAGAGAGAGAAAGAGAGATCCTTTCTGACACATAGAAACTCTATACACAAAATTTCCTTTCCAGAAAATTCAGCAAAAACCAGAAAGAAACCTTTTATCGACTAATTTCAGGAAATTCAGAAAATTCCTTTCGGTCAATATCCTACACATCCAGAAAAAACTCTTGTCAATTTTTTTTTTTTGTGTGTGTGTGTGGGGGGGGGGGGGGGGGGGGGATCCAAAGAGGTACCCTTTTCCGTCAAATTTGGGACAATCCACTGAAACACCACTTTTCCGTCCATTTCAGGAAAATCCTGAGATCGTCTTTCCGGCAATTTCTGGAGATTTTAAAAAAAAAATCTTTTTTAACTTTTTCCGTCAGCGTAAGGAAAATGTGGAACCAAACCTGTTTTCTGTCAAATTCAGAACGAAAAAAAATGAAATAAAAATTAAAAAAAAACAACAGAAAACCAAACCAAACAAACAAACAAAAGCCCACTTTAATTCAAATACAGGACAACAGTCTCTCTCTCTCTCTCTCTCTCTCTCTCTCTCTCTCTCTCTCTCTCTCTCTCTCTCTCTCTCTCTCTTCTTTCTCTCGGGGGCGGGTGGGGGGGGGGGCGGAGGGAAGAAGGGGGGAAGGACTACTACAGGATTTCGCCAAACTCTTTATATTTCAGTGCCGTTGGAACTTACGAACAGGATCTCAATCGCCTGTAGTACGCAACAAGGAACGGAAATAATCGACTGCACATCCGGAACCGGAAACAAAAGTACCCGGCTTCTGGCCTCGTGCGCTTATTCCCCTTGGCTGTTTCAGAGCCAGATTCAAAGTAGGCGATCGCTGTGTATAATCTCTACTTAAGGTTTAGCCATCATCATCCTTGGAAAATTATCACCAAAGTTATAAATTATGTACAGGGATTAGATGAAGTTTCTTCACATTTGCCACGCTGCTCTCTCTCTCCCCGCTCTCTCTCTCTCTCTCTCTCTCTCTCTCTCTCTCTCTCTCTCTCTCTCTCTCTCTCTCTCTCTCTCTCTCTCTCTCTCTCTCTCTCTGTATGTGTGTGTGTGTGTGTGTGTGTGTGTGTGTGTTGTGTGTGTGTGTGTGTGTGTGTGGTGTGTGTGTGTGTGTGTGAGAGAGAGAGAGAGAGAGAGAGAGAGAGAGAAGAGAGAGAGAGAGAGAGAGAGAACTCGAGACAGTGCACGTGAGTGCCCTTTGGAGAACCGCATCGAACATAATCCGTAAATGTGTGGAGAACATCGATCAAGGTTTTTTAATGGT
>JADBJO010008095.1:46011-68511 GCA_016801955.1 Conus betulinus | reverse complement strand
GAGACAGGGCATCAAACTGTTAATTAATAGGCTTGGATCAAGACAGGGCATCAAACTGTTAATTAATAGGCTTGGATCAAGACAGGGCATCAAACTGTTAACTGGCAGCTTTTCAATTGTCTAGAAGGAGCGGAAATGCTCTCGTAGTCAATTTTTCTTGCTTCTATAGAGATTTCTGTTCATGTCATTGGGGGCGGGGGGCGCAGGGGTGGTGTTGGCAGTCTCAAGAAATCAACTTAGCATTCTTAATAGAAATGCCAAACCGGAATACTTTGTTTTTAAGGTCATGATGTGTTCGGCTTTGTGAACCCTGGCTTTACCATAAGAAAGGTCTTGCAGGAACCAAACGCTTGATGTTTTTGGAACATTGAGCGCATCAGTCCTGGCAGAACGATTTTCACAAAGTGACCGCTGACTTCTTTGACAGTGTGGACCACAGCCTGCGCATTGAGAAAAGAGAACAACGGTCTCTTTCATGACTTGGAAAAGGGTCAAGGTTTACGTTCTTGGGCAGTTTTTAACCTTCCCGCCGTCTGATTGCATTGTTTTTAAAGACACAATAAAACAACCAGCAGGTTTCGTCATTTGCGACGAGGTGACAGCCCTGATATGGCCCTTTGCGGTCGGCTGGGCTATAAGCAACATTACCTTACCTTACCTCTCATCATTTGGCACAGTGTCGCCCAAAGTGTTGCGGTCAATTTTTCGTTTACACAAGTGCCCTCAAACACTCAACTTTAATACTTTTGCTGGTCTACATACAGACCTACGTTTCACACAAAAAAGCCTTATTGATAAAGGATCGAATAGTGTGGATCATATTCAGCATCATCGTCTGGAGCACCGACCAAGGGAAAAAAGATATGTCTTTTCAGGAATGTAGGACCTCCGTGGTTATCCCCCTTTGATATAGAAAAAGAAAACCGTTGATCAACTTACGTTCTGTTGAGGGCGCCTCAGTCACTCTAGTGGTGAAAGAAACTGGCACCCATTCCAGAGACTGACCGTTTGAATCGGGGGTGGGAAGGGGTGGGGTAGTTGGGATTAGGGAATGGGGAGTTGGGGTAAAACCTTGAAATTGGCGTTTTCGCTGCCCATTTTTAACCATTTATAAGATTGGTGATATAAGGTAACCAAACCCCCTTCTTCCTTTCTTTCCTCCCCAACTCTACCTCCGAAACCCTCCCCTAACCACCTTACCCACTCCCCGCATGGACACATACACACACACACACACACACACACACACGCGCGCGCGCGCACACACACACACACACACATGCACACACACGCGCACCGAAAAGAAGCAATTCTGTATATAAAAAAAAAAAAAAAAATTTCATGCGTTATTTGTAATTATCTTGTCTTATGAATTGATGTCATGCCGTGAGGGTGCAAAAAAAAAAAAAAAAACAATGGAGTTCATTTAATGAATATTACATACTTGTCTTCCTTTCACACTGATGTTACGACATAAAAATAGTTTGCAATCAAATGAGTAATTATAACTCCTGCTGACGAGCACGAAGCAAGGCTGAGAGAAAGTAATAATTGATAACATTATTCTTTCACTGCGGAAGACCTGATGGTAAAGGTTTTCATTATCATAATTATCCTTTAAACTCTATTCTCTAATGGTTTTTTTTTTTAAGTATAATTGCTTATACACAGACATACGAACACAGTAATTTGTCGAACAGGACGGATAAAGAAAAACGCACACGCACGCATGCACGAACACACACGCTCGCGCGCGCGTGCGCGTGCACGCGCAGAGAGAGAGAGAGAGAGAGAGAGAGAGAGAGAGAGAGAGAGAGAGAGAGAGAGAGAGAGAGAGAGAGAGAGACAGACAGACAGACAGACAGACAGAGAGTTTTTAAACATAAAGAATACGTACCGAAAGAGGATTTCGATAGATTGTCGTCAGTAATGTAGATGTAGTCAGATATATTAATGAAATATGCAACGAACGCAGATAGAAACAGAGAAAAAAAGATCAAATAAACATGTAGTTTAGAGAGACATAATATATTGTGATTTTATGGCTTAAAAGTTGCAACATAGTAAATACCACTGAGGACGAGATTTTCAGATTCAAGTATTCACATTTTTGTGTTTTGCAAAGGTTCATAATCATTTTGTTGTTTCTTTTGACACAATATCTAATGAACCAATAATGACAAAAACAGTCTAAACAGTAATTATAGCATTAAAATACCATTACACTCTACAGAGAGAAACACACAAAAAACCAAGACTAGAGTGCAAGAGAGTTGCTGTTTCCTGATGAACATATTATTTCTCTTCAGATAGAAATGAAATGTGAATCTTTTGAGACTAACGGCGTTGCGTAAGTCACTCTCGGTGACTGACGTCATCGGTTTGAGGGCCAATGGATAGCCAGCTAATGGCCACAGAGACAGAGCTGGCACCCTGTGTTAATATAGTGTCTGATAAGGCTGCTTCCCTGTCGCCTACCTCCCTCCCATCCACCTCCTCCCACCTCCCTCCACATCCATCTGCCCCCAGTCTCCTCTTTCCCTTAGTTTCCATATGTATGTATGCGTGGAAGATGCTAGTTCGTGTTCATATCACACACACACACACACACACACACACACACACACACACACACACACACACACACACATATGCGTGCAGATGTTGACCTAGATGCCAAGACGTACACACATATGAACACCAACACGCACTGCACTGAACGCGCGTTCATACAAGCACACTCGCACCCCTAACCACATGTACATATATATGCACAGACAGACAAACAAACACAGACGTGCAAGTACTCATATCTATGAAATCTTTCAGACACGTACGTTTGTACGTTTACATGCACACAGGTATATGTTAGTTCATCACCACAACTTAATGTGGGTATATGTGTCAGTTTGTCATCAAAACTAATGCACGTTTGTTTGGTATATATATATATAATATATATATATATATAGATATATATAAACACGTATGGGACGCTTCCGTGGAGTTTGTTGTTTTACGTCCAAAGGCCGTCACAAAATGGCATCTGCCAGAGAGAAGTTATGTCCCTTGAAGAGTTAAAGCCACGCCCGGTTCGCGCCTGCAGCCGATGTCAATACAGCGCAGGTTTCCGAGGGTGGTTGGTGCAGGAGGACAGCTCCCGGCTGGTCGGAGCAGCAGTGGAGGACGTCTGGCACTTCTCTGGGTCCCACTGACACCTTCGGGTGCATCTTTGTCTCCTCAGTTTATCACCAGACATCAAAAGTTAGCTCCTAACTGACTGACTGTAGTTTTTGCGCTTGATACTCACTGATCGTCATGTAAGATAACGACTGTAACAACGACCACCACCACCACCACCACCACCACCACAACGACAGTAACAACAACGACAACAACAACAATGGAAATAACAACAACGACAGTAACAACAACAGTAACAGCAACAACCACAACTCAAATTCTGTTCTTTCATGCCCTGCTCTCGAGGTTGCCTCAGTTTTGTCTGGCGAGGGTTGTCTCCTGACGACTGGATACTGACTGCCTCCTGTAAGTCTGTTGGAGTTTTGTCTGGCGAGGGTTGTCTCCTGACGACTGGATACTGACTGCCTCCTGTAAGTCTGTTGGAGTTTTTCTCTGGCGAGGGTTGTATCCTGACGACTGGATACTGACTGCCTCCTGTAAGTCTGTTGGAGTTTTCTCTGGCGAGGGTTGTATCCTGACGACTGGATACTGACTGCCTCCTCTAAGTCTGCTGGAGTTTTCTCTGGCGAGGGTTGTCTCCTGACGACTGGATACTGACTGCCTCCTGTAAGTCTGCTGGAGTTTTCTCTGGCGAGGGTCGTCTCCTGACGACTGGATACTGACTGCCTCCTCTAAGTCTGCTGGAGTTTTCTCTGGCGAGGGTTGTCTCCTGACGACTGGATACTGACTGCCTCCTGTAAGTCTGCTGGAGCTGGTCTGGCATGAGACCAATCCGGGTAGGGCGTATGGCTGTGGACGGGTAGCCGCGGTGAGTAGCGTGAGAGCAATGTCACTAGGTGGCCGTTTGATTGTGACAGCCGAAAGAAACAAACAAGATTCGTGAAAGAAATGGATGATAAGTTATGAAATAATGATCAATAGATAAAGCAAACAGAATGAAATACAGCAAAATGAAATATAATCAAAAACAATCAAAGACAGCAAAATGATATTCAATTAAATGCAACACAAAAATACAGCAAAATGAAACATATTCAACAAGTACACTATCCCTGAAGCACACCTTTGTTCAACCATCGGTAATCAAAAGATGAAGCAGTAATACAAGCGTTCAGTGACGTCATCAAAACAGATCTGGCATTAAGTCATATAATTGACCAGCTACCCAAAGCGGCGTATAATCTGGCTTTAGATTCCTACCAGCATCTCAGATCTGCACCATCTGGTGTTAGATTGCCACTCATTAGCTTTTCACGTCTACAGTATCTGGAGTCCAACAACTATTCACCGGATTCTCAAAGCTTTACCTTCATCTGGTGTCAGATTGTAACCCACCAGCTTCTCCGATCTGCACATCTGGTGTCAAATTATAACTCACCTGTTTCTCAAGTTTGCAGCATCTGTTGTCAAATTACAACATACCAGCTTCTCAAATGTGCACCATCTGATGTCAGATTACAACTCACCACTTTTAAAAATTTTTACCATCTGTTTCAAATAACGACTCATTTGCACCTCCAATCCGCACCATCTGGCGTGAACTACTCGCCAGCCTCTCAAATCTGCACCGTCACGTGTCAAAATGCAATTTATCGACTTGAAAAAAAAAAAAAAAAACGGGCTACACGCGTGAGTGGACACGCGATGTACGCGATGCATCATTTCATGTACGCACTCACGAGTACCACACAAAATACAGTGTTCTTTGTTTAGACGGATGACTGGTATTCATCAAACCCATCTCGGTGCCTTTAATGTCAAAGATGGCAAACAAACCCACAGAAGCAAGCAATGAACTGTGGAATCGAAAGAAAGTTTGCCAAATTCGACGTATCACGTAGTCCGACACTTATTTCTAATGTCTGTGAACAAAGAGATGGAGATGATGAACGAAGGGAATGTTTAAATAATCTAGTCTCTGATTCAGACCCTCTCCGTTCACATTTCATTTCAGGTTCCACACACTAAGGCTAAATAACATCTTTACCGTCTAGACGCCAGACACATCTTTTCCAGTTGTCTGCCGTCATTGTTTTTCACCTACGCCGCATAATTTGTAACATCCTCAAACTGGTAAATTAGGCTTGGCGCTTTTTATAATCTCAAGGTGGGAGTGAAGATTAAAAGAAAAGACGATCTGATGTGCTTTGGAATCAAACAAAAGTACGTTGCATGCCCCCCCCCCCCCCCCCCCCCCCCCCCCCCCTTTCACTTCAGTTTTGCCCTGAAATGCCCACTGCATGATTGGTCTGTACGAACGCAGCCATCGTCGACCATGGACTTGCAGATTTCAAGGGCAACAGAGCCTATTATTGAGGGAGCTGAATCGAACACAGAAGAGGCGATCGACAACAATGAAAATGAACGTTCTGCAAACTATTTCTTGCAATATTTGAAGGTTTAAGGTTGAATGGCACTGTCATCTGTGACCTACAACTGTTCTTTTTTTCTTCCTCAGCATCCACAAGTACACACTGATACATCTGTGCTTTTAGGACCGTACACTGAGAACCTGTAATTCACAAACGTGAAAATGGGCTTTAGCTGTTCCGCCACCCCTCCATCCCCATTAAATTATTTTCTTTACGCCCGCTGATTACGCAGTGACACAGTCTGTGCAGTCGTCTGATATCACTTCATGTGGAAAGACGTTAAATTGAAGAACAACAACAACAGCAAGACCTTAGACTGGTAATCTTTAATTCGCAAACATGAACAGAAGCATTGTTCTTACTATCCAACAAGGCACAGTGGTCAGCGTCCTCCATTGTAAGCTGGAAGGTTATGGCTTCGAACCCCATGAAATCTACTGATTTTAGGGATTTAAGGCGCCAGCTAACTCCCACCCAGAGTTAAATTTTACTGTGGGTGCAAATCGGCAAACCGGCAAACTGAGTTTCATCCACTCAATGGATGAGTCTCTGACAGTGATGCTCAAATTCCCCGACCAGCGCTGCCGATGTCAGTGTCTCTCAGGCCTGGTTGAAGCCGTTTGATATATTATGAAAGGAAAGGAAGGGCAGCGTGCAACTCTGTTACGCTCAGACCAGAACAGAACACAGACTTCTTAACATCATCTTCATTATTCTCATCCTCATCTACCGGCATTAGAAAGTCTAAAATCCTGGAACCCTTCATGCCCAGCTTTCATAGTGACCTCAGAATCGCTTTCTTCCCCACGTCTGTGCCCTTGATCCGTTTGTCTCGAGATGTCGGCACCGGCAAGTTCCTGGTAACTGTCACGTCCAGGTCTCTGGCACCAAGAAGAATATGGGGACTGTTGTCAACCGAACACGGTAGAGAGTCCTTAAGCTACTGTTATTGTCAGTACGTGCCTAGGATAGTTGCATCCTGTAGAGTCCTTAAGCTACTGTTATCGCCAACACGGGCCCAGGATGGTTGCATCCTGTAGAGTCCTTAAGCTACTGTTATCGCCAACACGGGCCCAGGATGGTTGCATCCTGTAGAGTCCTTAAGCTACTGTTATCGCCAACACGGGCCCAGGATGGTTGCATCCTGTAGAGTCCTTAAGCTACTGTTATCGCCAACACGGGCCCAGGATGGTTGCATCCTGTAGAGTCCTTAAGCTACTGTTATCGCCAACACGGGCCCAGGATGGTTGCATCCTGTAGAGTCCTTAAGCTACTGTTATCGCCAACACGGGCCCAGGATGGTTGCATCCTGTAGAGTCCTTAAGCTACTGTTATCGCCAACACGGGCCCAGGATGGTTGCATCCTGGAGAGTCCTTAAGCTACTGTTACCGCCAACACGGGCCCTAGGATGGTTGCATCCTGTAGAGTCCTTAAGCTACTGTTATCGCCAACACGGGCCCAGGATGACTGCATCCTGTAGAGTCCTTAAGCTACTGTTATCGCCAACACGGGCCCAGGATGACTGCATCCTGTAGAGTCCTTAAGCTACCGTTATTGTCAGTACGGGCCTTGGATGGTGGCATCCTGCGTATTGTGGATCGCCGCACGCCGCTGAAGCGGTGCAGTGTCTCCTGTGCTGAGTTGTGACGTCATCCTCTGCAACATCCCTGCTGCTTCTCTCACTCTGTTCATAATTCTTCTTCCCTTCCGGTGACATAAACCAAGCCGGGGGCCGGAATAGCTCAGTTGGTAGAGCGCCGGACTCGTGATCCTGGGGTTGCGGGTTCGAATTTCGGTAGGGGGGGGGGGGGGGGATTTTTTTCCCTCGGAGTTAACATTGGTTCTGACTCCATTCTCCATACAGTCCTTCGAATGAGACTATAAACCGAGGTTCCGTGTGTGAACGCACGCACATCTTGCACACACGTAAAATCCCATCACCAACTTTTCGGAAGAGAAGGCCAGTTTGGCCGTTGGTATGGATGACACGTTGCACATAGCATGCACCTTCCCCCGAAGATGGAGTACGGCTGCCTTATGGCGGGATAAAAAACCGGTCATACACACAAAACTCCATGCCTGTCTGTACAGGCAGTGTCCGCAGGAGTATCAGCCTGCGTACACAGAAAGAAAAAAGAAAATAACCAAGGCCATCTGGGCTGCCGAGACTGAAGACTTTGCCTCACGGAGGGCTATTCCTGTCCCTTTCCTCCCCTATCCTGGCGATGGTGCACCTCGGCCAGCAGCGTTGGAACGACCTTGGACCGGTAACCTTTGACATGCAGTTGAACAGAGTGACTTCCCATGACCTGCACTGTGTGAGGCTTGACCAGCATGTTGAGCTGCATTCCTGAAAGTGGTTCCAAATCGCCCCCCTCCAAACTGGCCACGTGTTTCATATTACCTCGTCTGGAATTCACACGCTCGAAAATCCTGTCTCTGGCTTTCTTCTTCTGCAGCTGATCGACATCCAAGACCCGCGGATCCGGTTCTGCATGGCGGTTAGTTCCTACAGTGGTGTTTGGAAATGAAGGGTCTCTGGCTGAACTGAGCACCGTCTTGTTGGTGTCTTTGCTTTTGTTCCTGTCACTTTCTAATGGGGGATCTCTTTTACTGCGCTCGACGGATTCTTCGGCCGTATTCTGTGACCGTCGTTTCTCTGTGTCGTCCTTTGGCAGCGCGCTTCGATTCAGTCTCTGACGGACGAAGTGCACGTCCATGACTGGGATTTTCAGAACCAGCTGAATTTCTTTCACGAGTTCTCCCCCTTTTGTTCGTGGCTTCACTCCCTTCTCTCTCTCTCCACCTCCGCTTTTGGCCTTATTCTCTGATGTAGTCTGTCTTCTCTCATCGTTCTGTTGATATTTCTGTTCTTTTCGTCTAATTTGTCTTCGTTTCTGTCAATATTCTCGTTCTTTCTGTCCATGTTCTTGTCATTTCTGTCCCTGTTCTCAGCTTTCCTGTCTTTTTCATGTTTCATTTTGTCCACATCTTCATTTTCTCTGTCTGTGCTCTCATGTTTGTCTACATTGTCATTACTCCTCGCTGTGTTTCCGTCCTTTCTGTCCATTTTCTCATTATTTTTGGTCCATATTCACGTTTCTTCCGTCAATATCCTCATTCTTTCTGTCTATTTTTTCTTTCATTCTCCTTTTACTATTATACCTTCTGTTTATATTTCTGTTCTTTATTCCAGTACTTTCACTCTCTCTGTCTATATCAGAACCGTATTTCATTTTGTTCTTCTTATTTCTCATGGTGTTCTTATTCTGTTGACCTGCTTCGTCAATCTGTCTACCCACGTTGTCGTTGTTTCGATCTATATTTCCAATCGTTCTGTCTCTATTCTTAATCTCCTTGTCCACACTACCACTCTTTCGGCCTCTAGACTCGCTGATTTTGTCCACGCTATTGTTCGCCCTGTTGACATTGCCACTCATTCTGTGTGTGTTGTCGGTCTCTCGCCATGTTCCATCACCTCTGGAGGAAGGCCGAGTGAACGGTGGAGGAGGGGGGATACAGCCGACAGGATGCTGCCTTCAGACCTCTTGGTGACGTCGTTGAGGGTCTGGCGGTCCGGGAAGGGCACGTGCAGGAAGGTGTAGGAGCCGTAATCAGCACCGCCAAGTGTGTCCGACGCCACCATTCCCATACTGAGGCTTCTTCCTATGACAGAGAGAAAGATGACTGTAGTGTAGTCGTTTCTGCACACACCACTTCCAGGAGATAAGTCACTGTCTTCATTGTCTTGAATGTTGTTTGGTCTCGCATGAAAGAGACCAAATAGGTCGAAACGCGTCGTGTTTCTTTTGTAACTCGTTTATTCTTTCCTTTAGAGGCGTGGTCATTCTGTCTTTGCTCTTGAAATCATCTAGAAAAGGAAGAGTAATTTCAAGTCTACATGACGTTAACGTGTGATGGGCCCAGGCCAAAACCTGACACTAACGGTTGCTCGATCTGGTGACCAGGGAGCCTTACTTTGTCTCAAGTTTAGTTTCTTTATGCTTGATAAAGGCTCTTCAATGAGCCAGATGTGATGCATTATCACGACAAATCTGTTTTGCGTGGTGGTTCTTTTTTTTCTGCTGCTTCTGTTCTGTTTTGTATCAAACTGTCTTTTCAAAGTCATTTGGATTCAGAGCCAGGTGATGATTCTGCTCTGACGCTGCTGTATGTAAGTTTGTTTTGGTGACCGATGTTCTCATCTCTTCTCATCCCCCGTCTCTGTCTCTCTTTGTCTCTGTCTGTCTCTGTTTCTTTCTGATGGTCTGTGTGTCACTTTGTCTGTCTGCCTGCCTGTCAGTCAGCCGGTCAGTCTGTCTGTCTGTCTGTCTGTCTCTCTGTCTGTCTCACACACACACACACACACACACACACACACACACACACACACATTGTCTGTCTGTCTATCTTTCCCTCTCTCTCTCTCTCTCTCTCTCTCTCTCACACTCACACACACACACACACACACACACACACACACACACACACACACACACACACACACACACACACACACAAACAAACAAACAAACGAGCGCGCGCGCACAGTGAGAGACTGACAGACAGACAGACAGAGAGACAGACAGAAACACAGACAGACAGACATAGAGACAGACAGGCAGGCAGACAGAGCTGCTGATGGACCAGCCAGCCCACCTGCTGCTGCAGTGCCTGAAGCAGACGTGTCCAGCTGGAGTGCTGACGTGGCAGTACAGGGCGCCGGAAGCCGTGGAACACCACGTGACGGCTGACAAACATGGCGCTGTACACACAGTCATTGGCCGCCACCAGCCGCCCCACGTGACCCAGTGCTCCTCCTCCTCCCTCCCCCTCCTCCACCAGCACGGGTGCAGGCAGCTGCCACTCCACCGTCTCCATGACACCGGAGCTGACGTAGTGTCGGAGGATGGCCGACACTTCCGGTGAAGCGTCATGCACGTAGATGCGAAACTTCTCTATGCCCAGAAGTCGGTCAGCTTCTAGTACCTGTAGCCGATATAATTGATCTTCTGACAAACAGACAGACAAACAGACAGATAGATAGACGGACAGATAGATAGACAGACAGACAGATAGATAGACAGACAGACAGATAGATAATAGATAGATATATAGATAGATATATATATATATATATATATATATATATATATACAGACAGACAGCTAAACAGAGAGAGACAGACAGACAGACAGATAGGTACCTATCTGATGGCCGTTCGTATCTCCTAGCGTTTGCAGATTTCAACTGCTCTCACTGAATTTTCACTTATTCGTCTTGTCATAATCATTCACACTTCTGGATTTTTCTAAGTCTCAAGTATATCTGATATTGCGTGCTTAGGATCTCTGTTTACTTAACGCCGTAATATGTGCTGTTATCGAATTTTACCTCGACAGATCTAACGTTTACGTGAGATTGACCAACAATCACCCTCCCTTCTTTTACGTTCTAAAGATTTTCTGTATTCGGTACAAAAATTTCAAAATTTCAGCTTTACATAGATCCTTACAGAAATTCCAAATTTCAACTTTACATAGATCCTACAGAAATTTCAAATTTCAACTTTACATAGGTCCGTTTTATTCATTAAGAACATAGACGCAAAACTAAGTATCTCTAATAAACTCCCAAGTTTTGCACAAGGCAGCATTTTGTCACTGAAAATATGTTTTGTTGAATCTAAAGTAATCTAGACCCTCTACATTTGTGCCTAGATCTTTCACAAAATCGCAAGTATTTAAATTCCGCCACCACTGATTTGTGGTAAGAGTGGATGACAATAACCAACGTATACAAAACTCAAACATGCAAAGCTTTTTTCCTGAGACAAAAATTATTCTAAATGATCGACAACAAAGTTTTGCTTTTGCCTCGAGAAAAAAACATTCGTTTTGAAGAAGCTCTTCAGTCAAAACAGCAATTTGTAACCACAGTGTTTAGCCTTTGACGTCTCTCTTATCCTGATATTCTCCTGAGACAATTTCCAGTTCATTGCTGCATACATTATTGATATCTCTATACAGAATGAAGTTTCATTCACAAAACACGTAAGACGATCCTCTGAGTTCTGTGCAAAAATTATGATTTGTCATTCATTTTATGTGGAACTTAAACAGTGGCTTATATGAATTAACAATTTTCCTATTAAACGACCACCGCTCAGCTTTTCTTCGTTAGACCATTTTTCGTCTACTACGTCCTCAGAATGTTTTGATTGTAAAATAACTTCAACTTCAGTACTGTTTGTCGCCCCATTCTTCTTCCCCAATGTCCCCCCCCCCCCCCCCCCCCCCCCCCCCCCCGTACTTCCTCCCCACTGTTTTTTCTCACAATACCACCCCCCCTCCCCCTCCCCCACCTTGTTCTTTTCGCAATGCTTCTTCCACACTGTTTTCTTTTCACTACTTCCTCCCCGCTGTTTTTTGTTGTTTTTTTTTTTTCACAATACTGCATCATGTTTTGTTTTCCAGTTTTGAGCGTCTCTTGTAAACAAATAAAATCAACTTGAGGGCTTTTGCATGCAATGAAAGAATGCGCCTCTTTTCATTTTGTTTTTGAAACTCTCTCATGTAATGAATATATTAGTGGTTTATCCATTTGACTATGCGATTACAACGTAGTTAAGATGACGTGAAGATTCAGGGGTACGTTTTTCGGCCCCGACCAATTCACACCCAGAGTTGAATTTGCTGTGAGCTTAACTAAGAAGACCGGAACCAGACAGTCAAAGGTCACCCACTTAATGGATGCGCATGTGCAGTCTCAGACTAGAACAGAACCCCACTCATTCTAATCAAACAGCATTAAACAAAGGGAAAAAAAAGGACACTTCAAATTCGATGGCCCTTCATATCCTGTTCTCATAGTCAGTAAACGGACAAGTCTTGATATCTTCTCCAAGATTTGTGCCCCTTGGTTGTGTCGAGATCACCAGCGTCGGCAGTTGATAGGGACTGAATCGCGCACCTACGCTGTCTTCACGACTAAACAATTATTGTCGTTGACAGGGGAGTTATTAAGTGGTATCCTGCGTATCTTGGATCAGAACAGGTGCTCCTGAAGACCATCGAAGTGAACTGACAGAAGTGCAGTGTCTTCTCTAGTTGGTTGCTTCATGACGACTTGACAGGGACTCTTCCCTGTGGACTGCCAGCGGAAAACCGTGGACTGAAAACACCGCAGAATGGATAGGAAACCAAGGCAGAGACCACGGCCTTGACATGCAAGCGACAAAGCTGGAGTAATGTCTTGTAAACAATTCTACACAGTAGCGCCTAAATGAATTTCCAAAGCAAAGCAGAAGAAGAAGAAGAAGAAGAAGAAGAAGAAGAAGAAGAAGAAGAAAGAAGAGAAGAAGAAGAAGAAGAAGAAGAAGAAGAGAAGAAGAAGAAGAAAGCAATATCCCAAGCCAAAAATTGTTTGCAGTCTAGAAAAAAAAAAAAAAAAAAAAACAAAGAGACGAGGGGGGGAAAACGAACGGTAAATAATTGCAGACATTTGTTTGTTTGTTTTACCTTTTTCTTTTTTTTTTCGGGGGGGGGGGGGGGGGGGGGGGGGGGGGGGTTATTGCATTAAGATTTTCTGGCATGCGTTAAATGACACACATCACTGTATCTTTCGTGAAACTAGTTTTCACATTTTTGTTTATGAACAGCAATGTTTGCACGGGAAATTTGCAGTGATGCGTCTGTTGCTTAAAAACAGAGAAACGAAATCTCGGAATGCGATCGTTCACAAGCGTCTAAACGACATATCTGGCTGGCACATTCATCCTTCCCCCCCCCCCCCCCCCCCCCAGTCGAAGTTGGGAGGAGGAGCAATGTCAGCAGAGCACTGTTCATTCTAGGTGTGGGCATTGTCTGTCCTATAGAATGTGAGTGAAGTAGGTTCCATTACAGGAAAGAACACTGCTTGCAGTCAGAAACAAAAACAAAGCAGCCGACCAGGACTGGCGAAAAGGAGACAGGAAATGAGTGGAAGATGTGAGGGGCGAAGAAGATGGTAGCATGTTAAAAAAACACCTTTGAGTGTCTGGGTAAACATGTACTTGCTTCTTTCTTTCTTTTTTGTTTGTTTGTTTGTTTGTTTTTGTCTGTCTGTCTGTTTTTTTTTTTTTTTTGTTTGTTTTCTTATCAACCGTGGTGTGGGTATCACGTACTGAAGTAGCGTTATACGAAAAGAAGGTTTCTTCCAGTCATTATCAAAACAAAACAACCGACTTAAAGAAGCAAAAATGGGGAGGGGGGGGGGGGGGGGAAGGATGGGACGAGTGAGAATGGGGAGAGGGAGAAAGACAGAGGAAGGAAAAGGGAAAGGGAAGGGGGCGTAGGGGTGTCAAAGGGGTGAGGTTGGGGGCAGGATGGATAAGGGATGGCGTCTAATTCCAGATTATCGAGCGATGACATTCACGTTTGATGTCCACACCCCCTCAGCTGATATGACATGGAGGAAACCGTTCTAGGACAGTGTGAGGAATGGCCGTATTGAACACTACGCCGGCACCACCAGAGCGACAAGACGTTCAGATGGGCAGCAAAAATACTGCTTTTCTCTTTCTCTCTCTCCTGGGGGCAAGAGGTAGAGCTGGCAAAGTCTGGCTATGAACTCAAACGCTCTGCCTCCTGGCTCCTCGGCAGCCCAGCTCCAGCGGTCTGTGGACAGATCTGCTTCATTAGAAATTCATCATTTGCCGCCGGTGGTGCCTTTACGGGCTTTGACCTCATTCTCCAGTATCGGTGGAATACTCTTCTCTTTTGTTTTGGTTCTTTAAAACAGACATTGATTAAAGTGCGCAGGAGCCGAACAGTGGGGCGATGCATTGTCTTGCCTTCGCTCTGGACGGGTCTTGGTTTGGAACCTGTTTCGAACCTCTGTAGCTCTGCCTATCTTGAGCTTCGTGAAGACAACGCCCGTTCGTCATTAGCTCTCGTCTGCCGCTGCCAGGATTTGGGTTAGCCCCTTTGTTCCTTTTAAAATAGATTTTAAAAGGGTATTTGAAATACCTCCGGCAGAGAACATGGAGAAACAAATGACAAGACAAAGCACGACGTGTTTCGACCTCTTAGGTCTTCTTCAGGCATGATAAACAACACTCAGGACAACCAAAATTAAGAACGAGCAGTCACTCATCTTGTCAAATTGGGCGCAAGATCAATCCTGTCAAAGCTGGGCAGCCAAACTTTTTTTACCTTTTAACATTTGTTTCAACTTCTGCCTGCAGTCGCCTCAGTTTGCAACTATCTTCATAACAGATTTACATAGCTCTCTCCTTGTCGGCCTTTCTACGTATCTCCTCAACACACATCAAAAAAAATTCAAACTACTACGCTGCTCGACTGATGTTCTGATCCTCGTAAAATCCGACCGCTTCAGCATTCTCAGCACTGGCTGCCCATCTGTGACAGGACTGACTATGAACTTCACTCTCTCCTTTGCTGTCATGTCGGGTTCTGCTCTCGACAACGACAATGACTAAACATCTACACACCTTCTCGGCATCTCTGCCTTCTCTCTACTCTTCCTCTGATACTTGTTTCATGCGACAGCCCACAGTCTAATCAGAGACCGACTGTGAAAGGTCTTTTCCTTTCTCACCAGTTCCCAGCTACGAAGGACCTCTCTGTCTGCCTTTCTCTCTCTCTCTCTCTCTCTCTCTCTCTCTCTCTCTCTCTCTCTCTCTCTCTCTCTCTCTCTCTCTCTCTCTCGTTCAGGACAAGGCACACTGAAGGGGATGAGAAACACTGAATAATGACCCACGAGACTGACTCTAAGTAAAATGATGACGAACTGACGACAAAAAAGGGCAATCGCTGCTGCACCAGGTACCAGTGAGAGCGATGTCTACTCTTCATTAGATACATGGGTAGTGCTACACCTGAGGATACATGGGTAGTGCTACACCTGAGGATACATGGGTAGTGCTACACCTGAGGATACATGGGTAGTGCTACACCTGACGATGCATAGGTAGTGCTACACCTGACGATACATGGGTAGTGCTACACCTGACGATACATGGGTAGTGCTACACCTGAGGAATACATGGGTAGTGCTACACCCGACAATACATAGGTAGTGCTACACCTGACGATACATGGTAGTGCTACACCTGAGGATACATGGGTAGTGCTACACATGAGGCATGCAGCATCCAAAGAGTACAGTGACCATATCCATGAGGTACTGAAACCTTTGTTTCGTTCTCCACTGATACAAGTAATTTTTGTTTACTTCTTTGCTATTACCTTTGCTTGTAGAAGTAACATTACATTTGCTTACCTAATTACTTTTCAGTGGATACTTAAAACAATGCTTTTGTTTCAAACTCAAAAAGTTTGGGGAAGGGAGCGTCAAGATTAAGCGAGTTACAACGCAAAAACTGTAAGTCTGGGTAATTTCTCATATTTTGGATCTCACATTCATTTCCATGCTGTGTGCCTGTATATATTCGCCCGCACGCGTTTATGCGCTTACGCGTGTATATTCGTGTGTAAGTATGCGCTTGCACTATAGTACTTTTCTAAAAACTCATTTGCTAACATTTGAATGTCCAGCGGTGTGAGTTAAATTCTGCGTTACGTTTAACGTGAGTCGTCAAAACAATCATCTAAACACAAAAATCAGTCATGATACATCTCAGGTCATATAACATGAAAAGATATCGAAGAAAAAAACACAACTTTCCAAGCGGCAGCCACCAACCTGCAACAAGCCCATGTAATCCCGGAAGCGCGAATGCATGACGGGAAGGCAGGTGGTGACGTTGTCTTGGAAACGCTGACCGACGGGAGGCGGCGGTACCGTACAGGGAGATAACTCCGCGGTGTCAACTTTCCATCCAGAGTTATCCCCACAAAGTCCGGGCTGGCACAAAGGTGAAGGTCACAAATGACGAAGACTGCGTGATATCTGTGGAGAGATTACGAGGCAGGCAGTGGTTAGTTTATGATTCCTTTCAAGTTGCGTCAACTGCCAAGAGTAGTTAGTATAGTAATGAACACCGTTGCATGTGACCAACTGGCCATGAAACACATCCGACGGACAGGTCGTACCCGCGCGCGCGCGCGCGCATACACACACACACACACACACACACGCGCACGCGCGCGCGCGCGCACTTCCCACATATGAGACAGGCAGACAGACACGCAGGCAGGCAGATAGACAGACAGGCAGATAAACAGACAGGCAGAGCTTACGTAGTATTCAACCCATCCTGGACAGACACGATGTTGCCGCGTTGTATCACGTGCAGGTCAGGGTTGGTTCTCCAGCGGTAGTGACAGAACACCTCCCCCCTCAGCTCTGGCACTTCCTCCAACGGCCGCCGCACACACACGCCCAGCACTCTTACCTGCTTCACGTCAGGTCACGTCCACATAAGCCAAGTAAAGCCAAGTCAACTTAATTATCACTTACACAAAAATCCAATCACACTGATGAACGAAGAGATCACAAGATGAGTTAACTGTAAAGGGGTGTTCATGTGTTCCTATAACTTCTTTATATTTGTAAATTTTTCACAGTTAAAATGTTTGCAATACTGCTGATGTGCGTGTGTGTGTTCTTCACCAATACATACACTAAACCATATTTTTGTTTATTATTTGTTTATTATCAATTCTTATGCAAGCATGGCGAATTCAGTTTGTCATACATAGTCTTAATGCTGTAAAAACATGTCTTTGAAGGAAAACATATCATTTCTGAAACAAAATGAGAACATTCACGAGTGATCTTACTTATTCGTTAAATGTCCAATGTGAGCACGTACATGTGAAAAATGGCATAATGAAAATAAAAGAAACGGCTTCAAAGACATAGGCATCATAGAAATACTTCAAAGTTCATATATAATGTTCACCAAGGTAGAAAGCAAATGCCGCATATGCCCCTAAAACCCTCTATCCTACCAATAACAGTTCTTAATTGCAATAAGTATATTCTTATTCCTAACATATTAAAAGACAGGAAAAATCAAAGAAAACATGTACTACGAGAAAGAAATTCCTAACTGTGAAATCAGTAAGACGTGATGCTCTGGAAAAAAAAAAAATCCTTAAATGTAAAATCAATAAGAGACGGTGGTCTGAGAAAAGTCCCTAAATGTAAAATCAATAAGATATGTTGGTATGACAAGTGTCCCTAATTGCAAAAAATAGTAAAAACACAGTGCCATAAGAAATGTTCCTTAACGTAATAAGAGATGGTGGTATGAGAAAAGCCTAAATATTAAATCAGCAAGACATGATGCTATGAGAAAAAAGTCCTAAATTAAAATCAGTAAGTTATGGTAGTATGAGAAGTGTCCCTAAATGTAAAAACAGTAGAACACAGTGCTATGCCAAATGTCCTTACAGGTAAAATCAGTAAGACACGGTGGTCATAGAAAAGCCCTAAATAAAATGATAATCGTGAATTGAAAGTCTTAAAATATCAGGGACAATTCCACAGTTGATAAACACTTTTATAAGACCAAACGTAATAAGAGATGGTGGTATGGGAAAATTCCATTACATTTACGCCACATTTGTTTGCAAATCTTGGACAATTCCCTAAATTATGAACACCTTCGGAGTCGCTCTGGAATTCTGCTATATCCAAGCCACAATCCACATTAGACAATTCGACTTATGAGCTCTGTCAGTATTCGTGATGGCGAAAGTAGTCTCTGAATGTATATATTTCTTTCTATACATCATTTCCAGAATTCGTTATTTTTCCAAACGCCAATTCGTTTATATACTCGAAATACGTTATTTGCAGGGTTTATTATTTTCCACACCCAGTTTAATTAGACGCCATAGATAGATAGTTTTTTGCAGACAGACAGATAGATAGATAGATAGATAGACAGATAGATAGATAGATAGATAAATAGATAAGACATAGATATGTAATATCGATCTATAGTTATACATTGGGGGGGGGGGGGGTAGTTAAACAATAAGAATATAAAACAGAGAAAGTTTTGAAATAAGGTTGTTGTATTGAAGCCAATAGATTTCGTAGATTGCTAGCCTTGACTGTTCTTTAGTCTGACTACTCCTTAGTTTGACCGTCCGCCCCCCCCCCCCGCTCCCCCTTCACCCCCACATCCCCCGTCCCCCGCTCACATTTCGTGGATCATATGGGATCCTAAAGTTTAAAAACCAAGAATGTATGAAGTTTTCTACTACAGTGGGTTGAATGTCGGGGTATCTTCCAGCAACTGTTTGCACAGAGTTTTATCTCACTTACTGGAGAAGACGTGAGACACTAGATATTACGGTTATATACAGAGTAATTTCAGGTGTTGTTTTTGTTGTTGTGGTTTTGTTGTTATTGTCGACACATGTCGTCGTCGTCGTCGTCGTCATTGTTGTTGCTGTTGCTGTTGTTGTTATTATTGTTGTTGTTGTTTATTGAGGCAAACGTTGTTTTGTGTACCATCTCATTTTTGTATTTTATCTTTACAGGAAGTTGCAGCGATGGGTTTGCACGTCCTGTTGTTCATGACATTGGAGGCATGGCACCACGGTGCCATCCGTAACACCGAGGAGTTCACTGCTCACACACACACACGCTCTCACCTGGCGTGGACTCTCGGACACTGCGGACCTCGCCAAACTGGACCGCTCGTCGTAGAACGCCGAATAAACGAACATGTTGGCGTCATCGCCTGCCAACGATTCCCAGCTGTGTGACGTCACAACCATGTCCCGGAATCGAAGTCGCCTGGAAGCTTTCGTCACAAACTTTCTGGTGGATGATTCTCCTCTGGAGGTGGTGGATGACGAATTGCCTCCTGGGGGTCGTGACGTGTTGATTTTCACTCTTGCAGAGACTGCATCCTCTTCCTGTTGATCTGGTGCAGCAACGCTGTGACGTCGTGTCACGTGATCACGAAGATCGTTCGGTTCTGGTCCATCTCTGTCCTTTGAAACGAGCACACTTCCAAGCGTTTTTCTTCTCTCTCGGTTTGCCCAAGCCTTCCCCCAGAGACATGTTCTGGACGCTGTCTATAAGATGATCCCTACCACGATACCGAACATGGACATTGACAGCAAACGCTCGTATAGGTCTCTGCTGTCGAGCGAGACGCGAACGCGCATTTCTCTTCGCCCGTGGCACCTCGTGCACTGGAAGAACGAACGAACGACTCTCTGCATTCTCTGTGTTGGACACCCTGTCACTTAAAGGCAGAGGACTGTCTATCTGGTTAATCCTGGAGTCTATAGAGACTCGAGATTCGGTGTGGCTGTACGGCGGAGGCGTGGACGCTAATCCCAACGTTCTCGCCACGGAGGAGTCGTCGTTCGTTGCTCGTGTCGTCATCTTCCTTGGCCAGCCAGAAACGGTTCTGTTTCCCCTCTAACGGCTCCCAATGGAAGCGGGAATGGTGAAGACCAGCGTGCCCTGGATATTCTGTCCCACCTCCATGGTCAAGGACGTCTTCACCAAGAACGGACGGCTGAGTTCCTCCCAGCACAGCAGCCAAGAGTAATCTACCATCTGCACTTTGCTGAGCAGAGCGCCATCTATGGTGAACCCGGTAGGGGGGGTTCTGCGCATGCGTGGACAGCAAGATCAAGAGGGCGGCCGTGGCAGCAAGGACCAGCAAGCTCCGGGCAAGGCTCTGTTTCCAACTGACGTCAGTGGCGAGGTTGATGACGATACTAGGGTGCAAAATGACGTCATGGTGTTGAAGGAGATGGGTGATTGGTGGGGTGGGGGATTCTGGTGTGCTGTGCCGGGGTAGGGAGGGGTGTGGACGGTCTGGGGTGGCCATGTTGTGTCCTGGAGGAGAAACTTTGAAATGTTAGCTTCGTGGTCTTGAGTGAACGGTGGCGGTGCTGATGGTGTGGTGTAGAGTGCTGTGTGTGTGTGTGTGTGTGTGTGTGTGTGTGTGTGTGTGTGTGTGTGTGTGTGTGTGTGTGTGTGTGTGTGTGTGCGTGCGTGCGTGCGTGTGTGCGCTGTGTGTGTGTGTGTGCGTGTGTGTGTGTGTGCGTGCGTGCGCGCGCGCGCGTGCGTGTTTGCGCGTGTGTGTGTGTGCGCGCGCGCGCCCGTGCGTGTGTGTGGTTTATTTACAGTAAATTTTCCACTTTCAGATGCTTCATTCGGCTCTCTCTCTCTCTCTTTCTCTCTCTCTCCTTCTTCGTCTTCTCTCTGTCTCTCTCTCTCTCTCTTGTGTCATAGACACAGGCACAAAGACGCTAAGGAGAAGGTGGACGATCGGAAAAGAAGAGATGGAGTGAGACAATACAAAGTTATCGAGAGACTGGCAAAAACAGTCAGAAGGTGAAAAAAAAACACACACACACACACACACACACACACACACACACACACACACACACACACAGAGAGAGAGAGAGAGAGAGAGAGAGAGAGAGAGAGAATGTGTGTGTGTGTGTGTGTGTGTGTGGAGAGAGAGAGAGAGAGAGAGAGAGAGAGAGAGAGAGAGAGAGAGAGAGAACTCAGAAAGCTTTAATGTACATCGCTCTGGGCCACAAAAACAAGGTACAAGGGAAAGGGGGGGGGGGGGGAGGCACGAACGGGGGTGGAGTGAAAACATAATTATGTTAAAGCAAACAGAACAGAAAAGTATTGTTAAGATTAAGTCCCCCAAAATATGTGTAAAAAAGATGATGAGTTCAGAGAGAGAGAGAGAAGGAGGAGGAGGAGGAGGAGGAGGAGGAGGAGAAGCTGAAGAAGGGCGAAGTTAATGTAATTCCGGCGGCAGTTAAATTGACCTTGTGGCCATAACTCTAAGCCACCGAGCGTGATTTCTCATAACCTAGCCTCTGGCGGTGAAGCCGTGCTTCAAACATGACATGTGTAGGCGTTCTTTGAATCAGAGAGAATGAATGAAAGAAGAGGAGTTGGGGAGAACGGAGGTGCAGTGAATGAGACAGACACATGGACAAAGACAAACGGACGGAGAAAGAGTAGGTGCGCATATCACACACACACACACACACACACACACACACACACACACACACACACACACGCGCGCGCGCGCGCGCGCGCGTGCGCATACACACGCCCCCCCCCCCCCCCCCACCACACACACACAAGACAGACAGACAGGCTTACACATAGACAGACAGACAGACACACACACACAGACTGAAACAAATCAATTTGTGTGTGTGTGTGTGTGTGTGTGTGTGTGTGTGTGTGTGTGTGTGTGTGTGTGTGTGTGTGTGCAGAGACTGAAACACATCAGATATTGTGTGTGTGTGTGTGTGTGTGTGTGTGTGTGTGTGTGTGTGTGTGTGTGTGTGTGTGTGTGTATGTGTGTGCGCGCGCGCGTGTGTGAAAACAATAGAACGAAAAGGCCATGGTTTTATTTAAACTTCTTTTTTTTTAACACAGCCGACATGTCAACAATATCAAATGAAATGAAACAACATGACACTACCTGTACCACAGATGATCTCTGATCTGAACCACGACCACAGCTTTGGACGACACACATTCCAAGTATCACCACCACACCACACACACACACACACACACACACACACATACGCAGTGACGACGACACACCTTTTCCACTGCAACTCAGCAATGGCCTTGTCCAGAAGACGCATGCAACACTGCGGTTCAAGACAGAGCGTCCAGGAATTGAAGGAGACCGTAAACCAAGGCTCTCTCTGTCTCTCTCTCTACACCAACGCGCCAGAACTCAACGATATAAACTTTCGCCACACACCAAGCACAGAATAACAGCACAACGTCGACCTCGCTCCTGACGACATGATTATCAACCCGCCTTCGCTTTTTCTGCCGGTGTCGTAGTCCAGTCTGTACCAATGCCTGTAGTTCCTCACCGGCGTTTTTTTTCCCCCCCCCCCCCCCCCCCCCCCCCCTTGCTGTCTGAATGGCATTGTTTCTCACGGACATTCTTGGTTCTGGTTTTATATTTGG
>JADBJO010008095.1:18511-41011 GCA_016801955.1 Conus betulinus | reverse complement strand
CTATAAACAGACAGTCGACGAATTATGTGACGACGACGACGATAGCAACAACAACGACGATGACAACAACAATGACAACAGACAACAACAACACACAGCATAAACACAGCAGCAACAACAATAACAACACCAGCAATGAATGCAGCCCCCGAACAAATAAAACAGGATTATATTGTTGTACTTCATCGTTGACTACTAATACTGTCGATGTAAACAAGAATGGGAAGTTCGATTATTTGTAATTTACTCTCTCCTGTCCCAGTGCAAGGTTCCAAAGGAGCGGAAATATTGGACGAAATTTGAGGAATACACCAGGCGGTTGTGCGGCTCGGTTCTTGCTTTTATCCGCATTTTAAGCGTCTGTCCTTTTACCAGTGCGGAGATTTTTTTTTACTGGGATATGCTTCTTCTTCTTCTTCTTGCTATCATCATTGTTGTTCTTATCACTGTTCTTTTATTTCTATCGTTGTCTTTTTTCTACTTCCTTGTTCATACGGTTTCTATTGTTTGAGGTGTTTGCTTTTTTTTTTCCATTTTGTTTCATTATCACGTACAAAAAAATCTGTAGTAAGAAATAGATACAATACTAACATCACAATCAAAACAACAACAAAGTGATAATTACAGAGGACGGGTAAATCTTTACTCATGCGACTTTCAGAGCGAGTAGATCCATCCGGGGTTGGAGGGGTAGTGGCGGCAGGGGCTTAGTTTTAGGTAGGGCCTATGTCACACTTGGGAACGGATAGGCAATGGCTGAACGTGTACTTCGATCAGTGTGTGTGTGTGTGTTGTGTGTGTGTGTGTGTGTGTGTGTGTGTGTGTGTGTGTGTGTGTGCCCGCGCGTGCGTGTGAAGAGAGTGGAAAGAGGAATGCACGACGGGAGGGAGGATGGAGAATGGGGGCACATGAACAGATCTTAATACCGAAATTAAATAAAATAATGACGACGATGAAAACAGGCTACCTACGTACGCCTTCTGACTTTTCCATCGACAGATGTTATTTCCCTTCCATGTGTTTTATGAAAGAGTTGTTTTTTGTTGTTTTCTTCTTGTTTTTTTTTTTTTTTTGTTTGTTTTTGTTTTGTTTTGTGTTTTTCATCGTCTTTTGACAAAATGAGTTCTAAGTGTATATGTCGTTTCGTATTATTTAATCTTTGCTGTTGTTGTTTGTGTTGCTTTTGTTGTTGCTGTTAATGCACTGACGATTGTGAAATTTGCTGCACTTGGCCTTGACGTATTTATTTGAAGCTGCTCCTTTCCAATGCAACAATGTCTGTACTACTCGTTTAACACCAGTGGCATGTTGCGGTTGTGCTCTCTCTCTCTATGTGTGTGAGAGTGTATGTGAGTGTGTGTGTGTGTGTGTGTGTGTGTGTGTGTGTGTGTGCGTGCGTGCGTGTGTGTGTGTGTGGGGGGGGGGGGGGGGGGGGGGGGGGCGCGCGCGCGCGCGCGTGTATGTGCATTTTAATGTGATGTTTATTCACCCCACGTGATTTTAGAGCCACAAACAGAAAACGAAAACACAAAATAAAAGAATACGTGACAGTATTAGAGGTAAATGACGAAGGGGATTAGCGGTAATGCGCACGGAAATGGTAATAATTAACAAACATCAAAACAAAGAGGTGTAATTAAAGCAAAATCCAACAAAATTAGTCAAAATACAGTTTAGAAAAACTTTAAGCTTAAGGAAAAAATTACTTGAGGTTTTTTTTTTTCTATCGGATCTTGTGAGAAATTTTTGTTAAGATGAATACTAAGTAGAACATCTAAAAACTATAGACGATTTTTCCCTCTCCACACCAGCATTGTATACAATGCTCTCCATCATATGTCGTAAGTTCCTTATGTTATTGAGGAGGTAGAACTTTGAGATTCAAATAAAGAGAGAGAGAGAGAGAGAGAGAGAGAGAGAGAGAGAGAGAGAGAGAGAGAGAGAGAGAGAGAGAGAGCGCATCTGTGTGTGAGAGAGATGGAGGGGGGGGGGGGGTGCAGACAGACAGACAGTTTGCGTGTGTGTGTGTGTGTGTGTGTGTGTGTGTGTGTGTGTGTGTGTGTGTGTGTGTGTGCACCTATAGATAGATAGATAGGCCTAGATATTCCCATGTTCGCGCTGTGTCATGTCTTTTAATGCATGCATGTCTGTGTGTGCTTTCGGGTCTACGTGTATGAGGTGCCTTAAAAATTGTAAGCACAGGGATGGGGGTGAGCTTCTGTCATTATGTACTCACTCACACACAATGTCTACCACATGTGTAACTTTCAGTGTTCATCTCTGCTCTCTCTCTCATGCATACACACACACACACACACACACACACACACACACACACACACACACACACACAAAAGCAAGCGCGCTTGCGCGTGCATGCATACACACACACACACACACACACACACACACACACACACACACACACATGCTTGCATCCAACAGGCACAAACTTCACTAAAGCAAACAAACCAACAAATGAACAAGAAAAAAAAGGAAGACAACTGCTCATTACTTTGTCCCGGTTCCCTTCCCTAACCAGCCTACATTCAGCCCACCATCCAAGCAAGACACACCGCGCCCCTCCCAGTGACCTGAGTGACCTTTGTCAACCTACATCCCACTCCCCCGCACCTCCATCATCACCCCTCCTCCCCCACCTTCTCTTTTCTTCTCTTTACAAGAGGTCATTGTAAAGTCCATGAGCAAACCATGGAGGAACTGCTGGGGTTTGAAAAAAAAAGATCGTTTTGCTGTGCTGACAAAGTTTAAACCTTTGGAAGGCTATAAACAGACAGTCGACGAATTATGTGACGACGACGATAACAACAACAACGACGACAACAACAACAACAGTGACAACAGCAACAACAACACAGCATAAACACAACAGCAATAACAACAACACCAGCAATGAATGCAGCCCTCGAACAAATAAAACAACAAGATTATATCGTCGTACTTCATCGTTGACTACTAATACTGTCGATGTAAACAAGAATGGGAAGGTCGATTATTTGTAATGTACTCTCTCCTGTCCCAGTGCAAGGTTCCAAAGGAACGGAAATATTGGACGAAATTTAAGGAATACACCAGCGGTTGTGTGGCTCGGTTCTTGCTTTTATCCGCATTTTAAGCGTCTGTCCTTTTACCAGTGCGGAGATTTTTTTTTTTTACTGGATATGCTTCTTCTTCTTTCTTCTTGCTATCATCATTGTTGTTCTTATCACTGTTCTTTTATTTCTATTGTTGTCTTTTCTACTTCCTTGTTCACACAGTTTCTATTGTTTGAGGTGTTTGCTTTTTTTTTCCCATTTTGTTTCATTATCACGTACAAAAAAATCTGTAGTAAGAAATAGATACAATACTAACATCACAATCAAAACAACAACAAAAAGTGATAATTACTGAGACGGGTAAATCTTTCTCATGCGACTTTCAGAGCGAGCAGATCCATCCGGGGTTGGAGGGGTAGTGGCGGCAGGGGCTTAGTTTTAGGTAGGGCCTATGTCACCACTTGGGGACGGATGGCTTATCAGCAATGGCTGAACGTGTACTTCGATCAAAGAGTGTGTGTGTGTGTGCCCGCGCATGCGCGTGTGAAGAGAGTGGAAAGAGAAATGCACGACGGGAGGGAGGATGGAGAATGGGGGCACATGAACAGATCTTAATACCGAAATTAAATAAAATAATGACGACGATGAAAATAGGCTACCTACATACAAGGGAGAATACCTCCGCCTTCTGACTTTCCATCGACAGATGTTATTTCCCTTCCATGTGTTTTATGAAAGAGTTTTTTTTTTTGTTGTTGTGTTTTTTTCTTGTTTTTTTTTTTGTTTTGTTTCGTTTTGTGTTTTTCATCGTCTTTTGACAAAATGAGTTCTAAGTGTATATTTCGTTTCGTATTATTTAATCTTTGCTGTTGTTGTTTGTGTTGCTTTGTTGTTGCTGTTAATGCACTGACGATTGTGAAATTTGCTGCACTTGTCCTTGATGTATGTATTTGAAGCTGCTCCTTTCCAATGGAACAATGTCTGTACTACTCGTTTAACACCAGCTGGCATGTTTGCGGTTGTGCTCTCTCTCTCTCTGTGTATGTGTGTGAGATGTGTGTGTGAGAGAGAGAGAGAGAGAGAGAGAGAGAGAGAGAGAGAGAGTGTGTGTGTGTGTGTGTGTGTGCGCGCGCGCGCGCGTGTGTGTGTGTGTGGGGGGAGGGGGGGGGGGGGGGGGGGCCGGGGGGGGGGGGGGGGGGGCGCGCGCGTGTGTATGTGCATTTTAATTTGATGTTTATTCACCCCACGTGATTTTAGAGCCACAAACAGAAAACGAAAACAAAAACAAATTAAAAGAATACGTGACAGTATAAGAGGTAAATGACGTAGGGGATTAGCGGTAATGCGCACGGAAATGGTAATAATTAACAAACATCAAAACAAAGAGGTGTAATTAAAGCAAAATCCAACAAAATTAGTGAAAATACAGTTTAGCAAACTTAAGCTTAAGGAAAAAATTACTTGAGGTTATTTTTTTTCTATCGGAACTTGTGAGAAATTTTGTTAAGATGAATACTAAGTAGAACATCTAAAAACTATGGGAGATTTTTTCCCCTCCACACCAGCATTGTATACAATGTTCTCCATCATATTTTGTAAGTTCCATATGTTATTGAGGAGGTAAAACTTTTTGAGATTCAAATAAGACAGAGAGTGTGCGAGAGAGAGAGAGAGAGAGAGAGAGAGAGAGAGAGAGAGAGAGAGAGAGAGAGAGCATCTGTGTGTGAGAGATGGGGGGGGGGGGGGGGGGCAAACAGACAGACAGTTTATGTGTGTGTGTGTGTGTGTGTGTGTGTGTGTGTGTGTGTGTGTGTGTGTGTGTGTGTGTGTGTGTGCACCTATAGATAGATAGATAGGCCTAGATATTCCCATGTTCGCTGTGTCATGTCTTTTAATGCAGGCATGTCTGTGTGTGCTTTTCGGGTCTACGCGTATGAGGTGCCTTAAAAATTGTAAGCACAGGGATGGGGGTGAGCTTCTGTCATTATGTACTCACTCACACACAATGTCTACCACATATGTAACTTTCAGTGTTCATCTCTGCTCTCTCTCTCTCTCTCTCATACATACACACACACACACACACACACACACACACACACGCTCGCGCGTGTGCGCGCGCACACACACACACACAAAAGCAAGCGCGCTTGCGCGTGCATGCACACACACACACACACACATATGCTTGCATCCAACAGCTACGAACTTCACTAAAGCAAACTAAACAACAAATGAACAAGAAAAAAAAAAAGGAAGACAACTGCTCATTACTTTGTCCCGGTTCCCTCCCCTGGCCAGCCTACATTCGGCCCACCATCCAAGCATACAGACCAACCACGCCCCTCCCAGTGACCTGAGTGACCTTTGTCAACCTACATCCCACTCCCCCGCACCCCCCATCATCACCACCTCTCCCCCACCTTCTCCTTTTCTTCTTTTTACAAGAGGTCATTGTAAAGTCCATGAACAAACCATGGAGGAACTGCTGGGGCTTAAAAAAAAAAAAATCGTTTTTGCTGTGTTGACAAAGTTTAAACCTTTGGCAGGCTATAAACAGACAGTCGACGAATTATGTGACGACGACGATAACAACGACGACGACAACAACAGCAATGAAAACAGCAACAACAACACAGCATTAACACAACAACGACAACAATAGCAACACCACCACCAGCAATGAATGCAGCCCCCGAACAAATAAAACAACAAGATTATATCGTCGTACTTCATCGTGACTACTAATACTGTCGATGTAAACAAGAATGGGAAGGTCGATTATTGTAATTTACTCTCTCCTGTCTCAGTGCAAGGTTCCAAAGGAACGGAAATATTGGACGAAATTCAAGGAATACACCAGGCGGTTGTGTGGCTCGGTTCTTGCTTTTATCCGCATTTTAAGCGTCTGTCCTTTTACCAGTGCGGAGATTTTTTTACTGGATATTCTTCTTCTTCTTCTTGCTATCATCATTGTTGTTCTTATCACCGTTCTTTTATTTCTGTTGTTGTCTTTTTCTATTTCCTTGTTCATACGGTTTCTATTGTTTGAGGTGTTTGCTTTTTTTCCCATTTTGTTTCATTATCACGTACAAAGAAATCTGTAGTAAGAAATAGATACAAAACTAACATCACAATCAAAACAACAACAACAAAGTGATAATTACTGAGGACGGGTAAAATCTTACTCATGCGACTTTCAGAGCGAGCAGATCCATCCGGGGTTGGAGGGGTAGTGGCGGCAGGGGCTTAGTTTTAGGTAGGGCCTATGTCACCACTTGGGGACGGATGGCTTATCAGCAATGGCTGAACGTGTACTTCGATCAAAGAGTGTGTGTGTGTGTGTGTGCCGCGCATGCGCGTGTGAAGAGAGTGGAAAGAGAAATGCACGACGGGAGGGAGGATGGAGAATGGGGGCACATGAACAGATCTTAATACCGAAATTAAATAAAATAATGACGACGATGAAAATAGGCTACCTACATACAAGGGAGAATACCTCCGCCTTCTGACCTTTCCATCGACAGATGTTATTTCCCTTCCATGTGTTTTATGAAAGAGTTTTTTTGTTGTTGTTGTGTTGTTTTTTCTTCTTTTGTTTCGTTTTGTGTTTTTCATCGTCTTTTGACAAAATGAGTTCTAAGTGTATATTTCGTTTCGTATTATTTAATCTTTGCTGTTGTTGTTTGTGTTGCTTTGTTGTTGCTGTTAATGCACTGACGATTGTGAAATTTGCTGCACTTGTCCTTGATGTGTGTATTTGAAGCTGCTCCTTTCCAATGCAACAATGTCTGTACTACTCGTTTAACACCAGCTGGCATGTTTGCGGTTGTGCTCTCTCTCTCTCTCTCTCTGTATGTGTGTGAGAGAGTGTGTGTGTGTGTGTGAGAGAGAGAGAGAGAGAGAGAGAGAGAGAGAGAGAGAGACAGAGAGAGACAGTGTGTGTGTGTGTGTGTGTGTGTGTGTGTGTGTGGGTGTGTGTGCGCGCGCGCGCGCGCGCGCGTGTGTGTATGTGTGTGGGTGGGGGGGGGGGGGGGGGGGGGGGGGGCGCGCGCGCGCGCGCGTGTGTATGTGCATTTTAATTTGATGTTTATTCACCCCACGTGATTTTAGAGCCACAAACAGGAGAAAACGAAAACAAAAACAAATTAAAAGAATACGTGACAGTATATAGAGGTAAATGACGTAGGGGATTAGCGGTAATGCGCACGGAAATGGTAATAATTAACAAACATCAAAACAAAGAGGTGTAATTAAAGCAAAATCCAACAAAATTAGTGAAAATACAGTTTTGCAAACTTAAGCTTAAGGAAAAAATTACTTGAGGTTATTTTTTTTCTATCGGAACTTGTGAGAAATTTTGTTAAGATGAATACTAAGTAGAACATCTAAAAACTATGGGAGATTTTTTCCCTCCACACCAGCATTGTATGCAATGCTCTCCATCATATTTTGTAAGTTCCTTATGTTATTGAGGAGGTAAAACTTTTTGAGATTCAAATAAAGACAGAGAGTGTGCGAGAGAGAGAGAGAGAGAGAGAGAGAGAGAGAGAGAGAGAGAGAGAGAGAGAGAGAGAGAGCATCTGTGTGTGAGAGATGGAGGGGGGGGGGGGGCAGACAGACAGACAGTATATGTGTGTGTGTGTGTGTGTGTGTGTGTGTGTGTGTGTGTGTGTGTGTGTATGTGTGTGTGCACCTATAGATAGATAGATAGGCCTAGATATTCCCCCATGTTCGCTGTGTCATGTCTTTTAATGCAGGCATGTCTGTGTGTGCTTTCGGGTCTACGCGTATGAGGTGCCTTAAAAATTGTAAGCACAGGGATGGGGGTGAGCTTCTGTCATTATGTACTTACTCACACACAATGTCTACCACATATGTAACTTTCAGTGTTCATCTCTGCTCTCTCTCTCTCTCATGCACACACACACACACACACACACACAAAAGCAAGCGCGCTTGCGCGTGCATGCACACACACACACACACACACACACACACACACATGCTTGCATCCAACAGGCACAAACTTCACTAAAGCAAATAAACCAACAAATGAACAAGAAAAAAAAAAGGAAGACAACTGCTCATTACTTTGTCCCGGTTCCCTTCCCTGACCAGCCTACGTTCAGCCCACCATCCAAGCATACAGACACACCACGCCCCTCCCAGTGACCTGAGTGACCTTTGTCAACCTACATCCCACTCCCCCGCACCCCCACCTTCTCCCCCACCGTCTCCTTTTCTTCTCTTTACAAGAGGTCATTGTAAAGTCCATGAACAAACCATGGAGGAACTGCTGGGGCTTGAAAAAAAATCGTTTTGCTGTGTTGACAAAGTTTAAACCTTTGCAGGCTATAAACAGACAGTCGACGAATTATGTGACGACGACGATAACAACGACGACGACGACAACAACAACAGCAATGAAAACAGCAACAACAACACAGCATTAACACAACAACGACAACAATAGCAACACCACCACAGCAATGAATGAATGCAGCCCCCGAACAAATAAAACAACAAGATTATATCGTCGTACTTCATCGTTGGCTACTAATACTGTCGATGTAAACAAGAATGGGAAGGTCGATTATTTGTAATTTACTCTTTCCTGTCCCAGTGCAAGGTTCCAAAGGAGCGGAAATATTGGACGAAATTAAAAGGAACACACCAGGCGGTTGTGTGGGCTCGGTTCTTGCTTCTATCCGCATTTTAAGCGTCTGTCCTTTTACCAGTGCGGAGATTTTTTACTGGAGGTTCTTCTTCACACTTGTGTTAGCCCCATTATCTAGACTGTGCGCTGGACCAGTCATTGTGTGGACATCAATTTTCCAAGAACTTTGACACAGTTCTCCAGGTTATTCTACGGGATGTAATCATTGATGCCATTAGATTAAGATCCATACCAGTTACACGTGTTTACACTCAAAATTCAATTGTATGACATTTTTCATTCATTAAGTGCACACACACACACACACACACACACACACACACACACACACACGCACACACACACACACACACGCACGCATGCACGCACGCACATTCGCACACATGCACGCACTCTACTCTCTCTCTCTCTCTCTCTTCTCTCTCTCTCTCTTAAGAACGAATACACATACCACATACTTACACACACGCACACACGAACCTACACACATACACACACGCACGAGCGCGGGCGCGCTCGCGCGCGTACACACACACACACACGCGCGCGCGCGCGCGCGCAAAACCTAACATACAAGGATGAAGGGATAGAGACACAGAGCATCATCTCTTGTCCAGACGTCAACTAATCCACTGACATCCCGTGACTTGTTCCTCGAACTCTTCCACGTAAAACGACTTTCGTTTCGTTCTGTCTTTTCTTCACTTCATGCAGTTTATATCAGAGTTACTATCCTCAGCGTTTTCAAGGTAGTGGTCTACCAAGGGCATCTGTCCTTATGGATCGGTGCTCCTGTGGGGATCCTATCTTTCAGGATGGTCTGTGGTACAAATGGCCGACCTTTCAAAGAAGACACACCGCCTTTCCAAACAATTCAAAACACCAAAAGAAGAAGATAAACAGGAAAGTGTTTCCCAAACAGTTTTAAGCCATCAAACACCATTTATTGGAACTTACTGTACGGGAGGAGGGGGGGGGGGGGGGGGAGAGGGGGGAGTCAGGGGAGATTACTACCGCTCAGACTGCAGAAGTCTGGGTCAGAGTAAACTACCTCATATCAGTCGATGAAAGTCATTCAGAAAATAGGAAACCGCTTTCCATGCTCAAACCTCACTTTCCTGCTTCCTGCTTCTCATCTTTCGACCTGCAAAGGAACACCACTTCTTGCTCGGGAAGTCGCTCAAACCTCACTTTCCTTCCCACTTCTCCCTTCGCTCCTGTACACGCACACACACACACAGACACACATACACACACACACACACGCGCGCGCGCGCGCGCACAGACACCCATACACACACACACACACACACACACACACACACACACACACACACACATACACAGAAGCTGACAACGCCAGAAAAACAGCCATCATCGACCGCGAACTGAAGAGGTTCAACATAGACATCGTCGGGCTGCAAGAGACAAGCCTCCCCTCCAATGGCAGCCTCATGCAGAAGAAATACACGCCCGGATTGGTGCAGATCACAGCTCCTGGCCCCGTTGCATCGGCCGCTTTGGCATCGGCAAGCTCAATGAGAACGGACAGCAGCGACTACTACTTGAGCTTTGCTCCTACTGCGACCTCTGCATTATGAACGCCTTCTTCCCTATCAATCCACACCACAGAGTGTCATGGAGGCACCGTAGATCCCGTCACCGGCATCAGCTGGACTTCATGATCACCCAAAGACCCTTGCTCAAACATGTGCTCGTCACCCGCAGCTACCACAGTACTGACTGCAGCACTGACCACTCCCTGGTCGGCAGAAGATGCGTCTTCGGCTCAAGTGAATCCACCGCTCCAAGCAGCAGGGACGTCCTCGAATCAACACAGCCATGACGTCAGTGCCCGACACGCGAGCGCTTTGCCAGAGCCATTGACAAGACCCTTGAGGACTGCCCGACAGACCGCGCTTCATCACGGTGGAACCACATCCCCGATGCCACCTACCAATCGGCCTCGGACACATTCGGGAAGAGAGTGAGGAAGAATGAAGACTTAAAGCAGGAATCGTGGAGGTCGGGTCTGCCATTGCTGCTAAGCAAGCCGCGCTCTTCAATCACGAGAGAGAGCTCTCTGCAAAGACACTGGTTGCACTCCAAAAAGCTGTTCACAACACCCAGCGGACCGCCGGTAAATGCGTCAATGAGCACTGGCTGAACATGTGCCAGGGCTTCCAGATCACTGCCGACTGCGGCAACAACCGCGCCACGTACCCTCGTACATGGCATTAAGAAAGGGTTTGGCTCTAGCGCCATCACTACTGCTTTTTAAAATCTACTTAAGGAGATGTCGTCACCGACCGCAGCAAACACATGGAGAGATGGGTGGAACGCTACAGGAACTGTACTCCAGGGAGAACTCAGTCACCCACATAGCCATCGTAACCCCCCCCCCCCCCCACCACCACCACCCCACCCATGGAGGAACTCGACACCAACCCAGCATTGAAGAACTCAGTAAGGCCATCGGCTCGCTAGCCTGTGGTAAGGCTCAAGGTAGTGACGGCATCCGCCAGAAGTCATCAAAGCTGCAAGGAGAGTTCTCTCCTCAGTCACCTCCTTGAACTTCTGCTGCAGTGTGGGAGGAAGGGACCGTACCCCAGGACATGCGCAATGCAAACATCATCACGCTATACAAGAACAAAGGGGACTGCAGCGATTGCAACAACTATCGCGAAATATCCCTGCTCCTCAGCATTGTTGGCAAAGCCTTCGCCCGTGTCGTCCTCAACAGGCTGCAGCTACTCGCCGGACGAATGTACCCTGAGGCACAGTGCGGCTTCAGAGCTGCGAGGTTGACATGATAAAATCCTTGAGGCAGCTAAAAGAGAAGTGGCGCTTGCAGAGACGACCCTTGTTCATCGCCTTCAGCGACCTGATCAAAGCGTTCGACTTGGATCGGATGTCCCCCAAGCTCCTGAAGATGATCATGTTCTTCCATGACAACATGAATGGCACTGTCCTGTAGGACAGTTCATCTTCGGACTCCTTCCCATCAAGAGCGGTGTCAAACAAGGGTGCGTGCTCGCTCCGACGCTCTTCGGCGTCTTCCTCTCCCTACTGTGCGTTACGCCTTCCGACAGTCTGAAGACAGCATCTTCCTCCACACTGGAAGTGACTGAAGCCTCTTCAATCTGGTCCGCCTCCGAGCAAAGACGAAGGTGCGGAAAGTCCTCATCAGGGAGATGCTGTTTGCAGATGACGCCGCCCTCACTGCTCACACCGAGGAGGAGGCGCTACAACGGCTCATCACCTGCTTCGCTGATGCCTGTACCAAGTTCAGCCTCACTATCAGCCTGAGGAAAACAAACATCATGGGCCAAGACGTCAGCAGCACTCTCCACATTTTCCATCGGTGATCACACCCTTGAAGTGGTCGACGGCTTACCTTACCTGGCTCCACCATCTCCAGCAACCTCTCTTTGGACGCCGAGCTCAACGTACGGATCGGCAAGGCGGCAACAGCGATGGGCCGCCCTGAAGAAGAGAGTCTGGGACAACACCATGCTAACGTCAAAACACCAAGATGAAAGTTTACTGAGCCTGCGAGCTGAGCACTCTTCTCTACGAAAGCGAAGCATGGACCCTGTACTCTCGACAAGAACGCAGACTGAACGCCTTCCACCTGCGCTGCCTAAGAGGACTCCTGGGCATCACTTGGCAGGACCGCATCACTAACAAGAATGTCCAGACTCGGACAGGGATGCCTAGCAGGTTCGCCATGCTGACATAGAAACGCCTGCGCTGGCTTGGCCATGTCAGTGGCATAGACCTGGGCTTTATCGGCATTACGTAGGCATTGTAGTCCTGTGCCAGTTTCATTGCCAACGATCTGATCTCAAATGTACCGAGGACAGCACTGTGACTTCGGACAAAACAGCTTTTTAAAAAAAAATATCTGAGGGCTTGTGCGTAGATTTTTCCAGCATCCTACGCACGCACGCACGCACGCACAACTTGCAAACATAGATGAAGTTAAATGTAGCACTCATTTTTTAGAAATGGACATTTTCACGGAAAGCCGTTACTGTTAGCTTTCTCACCCGTCTTTCTGATCATGATATAAAAAACTGATCCGTCCTCTTTCTCATCATGATATAAAACACTCATTCGTCCTCTTTCTCATCATGATATAAAAACTGATCCGTCCTCTTTCTCATCATGATATAAAACACTCATTCGGCCTCTTTCTGATCATGATGTAAAACACTCATTGGCCCTCTTTCTCATCATGATATAAAAAACGCATCCTTCCTCTTCTGATCGTGATGTAAAACACTCATTCGCCCTCGCCCTCTTTCTCATGATGTAAAACACTCATTGGCCCTCTTTCGGATCATGATGTAAAACACGCATTCTTCCTCTTTCTGATCATGATGTAAAACACTCATTCGCCCTCGCCTGATCTTCTGAACATCATTGTTCTTTCTGATCACTGAAAACACTCGTCCTCTTTTCTGATCATGATGATGAAAAACACTCATTCGTCCTCTCATTCTGATCATGATGTAAAACACTCCTCATTCGATCCTCTTTCTGATCATGATAGAAAACACTCATTCGTCCTCTTTCTGATCATGATAGAAAAACACTCATTCGTCCTCTTTCTGATCATGATAGAAAACACTCATTCGTCCTCTTTCTGATCATGATAGAAAACACTCATTCGTCCTCTTTCTGATCATGATAGAAAACACTCATTCGTCCTCTTTCTGATCATGATAGAAAACACACTTTCGTCCTCTTTCTGATCATGATAGAAAACACTCATTCGTCCTCTTTCTGATCATGATAGAAAACACTCATTCGTCCTCTTTCTGATCATGATAGAAAACACATTCGTCCTCTTTCTGATCATGATGTGAAACACACTCATTCATCCTCTTTCTGATCATGATAGAAAACACTCATTCGTCCTCTTTCTGATCATGATAGAAAAACACTCATTCGTCCTCTTTCTGATCATGATAGAAAAACACTCATTCGTCCTCTTTCTGATCATGATAGAAAACACTCATTCGTCCTCTTTCTGATCATGATAGAAAACACTCATTCGTCCTCTTTCGTCCTCTCATGATATAGAAAACACTCATTCGTCCTCTTCCTGATCATGATAGAAAACACTCATTCGTCCTCTTCCTGATCATGATAGAAAACACTCATTCGTCCTCTTCCTGATCATGATAGAAACACTCATTCGTCCTCTTCCTGATCGATAGTGAAACCTCTTCGTTCTTCCTGATCATGATAGAAAACACTCATTCGTCCTTTCTGATCATGATAGAAAACACTCATTCGTCCTCTTTCTGATCATGATAGAAAACACTCATTCGTCCTCTTTCTGATCATGATAGAAAACCTCATTCGAAAACCTCTTTCCTCTTCTCATGATAGAAAACACTCATTCGATCATCTTCGTCCCTCATGATCATGATAGAAAACACTCATTCGTCCCTCTTCCTGATCATGATAGAAAACACTCATTCGTCCTCTTCCTGATCATGATAGAAGACACTCATCGTCCTCTCCTGATCATGATAGAAAACACTCATTCGTCCTCTCTGATCTGATCATGATGTAAAGCACATAGCATATACGTTACACATAAAATCTGCCTATCAGCCATCAGAATAGATTGGAAATGATATTTCACGCAATATTTTCGCAGCAGCATACCTAAAGTAGACCACAGCAAAGACTGGACATCAGCATGACGCGTTTTGTTTGGATAAAAATCAGTACATTCTCTAGTATTATGTCGACAAATTGAACGCAAAATGTCAGTAGAACTATGCAGTTCTTACGACATAAACTGCTTCATCTTGGGTTTTCTTCAAAAATTTCATTAAGTGAACTACAAAACATGGGTAATCTAGAATCATAGGGGGGAAAAACCAAAACAAACATACAAAAGCAAAACTAAAAACTCTGAAGGTAATGCGCAAAGTCAATAACAGACAGATGACAATTTCAGTCTTCAGGTCATGACAAGGCAGTATTTGGACTTTTCTACTTTGCAATGACATTTTTGTTAAAATAAATGAAAACACACAAAAAAAGAAAACCGTAAAACATCCCCAAACATTTCCACTTATAAAACATTCACTGATGCATGCACAAGAGGGCAGACACGCAATGGAGAAGTTCAAATATGCACAAATGTTCTTTTGAAACTGTTTTCCTTCCTCACTTTTGTTAAACTTTTCCTCTCTCTCTCTCTGTTTTTCCTTTTTTCTCCGGGGTGGGGGTCTCAACCCGCCTTTTCTCTCTTTTTACTTTTCGTCTCAGGTAGAAAAAACAAAACCAAATATCGCATTTATAGAAATCAGCACTCGTTCTTCTTGGACCTATTTCATAAATGGACATTTTCATAGAAGCCATTACTATTCATTTTCTCATTCGTCCTCTTTCTCTTCGTTGTACTGCTCACACCTCCAATGTTTTCAACATTACTCTTTTTTTTTTCCTTTCAGTTAGTGGGGCTCCCATCCCCTCTTTTTTTCCCCTCTTTTTCACTTTTAATCTTCAAAGCCTCACACACCATGCACAGTCTGTGTGTTTCATTACTGGTGGACATTCGCTTGCTGTTTTAGTTTTTTTCGCGTTTGATACAAGGCGTTTGCGTTTATTTATGTTCTAATGTTTTAGTGTGCTGACACTTTCGCTCTGTTGCATTTATCACTCACACCGAAATGAACAATTAAACAAAAGAGCAATGACTACAGTACTTATAACACGCACGCACGCACGCACGCACACGCACACACACACACACACACACACACACACTCTATGTGTGCAACTGAGCTAACTCGTACATAAGCGCCTAAAATTGCGTGAAAAAAAGTGTGCATACACATGTCAGCATCCACATGTACGTGAGCGTACACGCATATATGTATTAGAACCTGCATGTTGTTCATCCCTCACAATATTGTATGTTGCTGTAGTTTTTGCAACGGCATATCGAGGATAGACCATAGGCAACATTGGACAAGTAATGTCTGCAATGGCGTACCCATGATATGCCCTTGGAAAGATCTTGCAACAACATAATCCATTTCTTGATAAAAAAAAAAAAAAAAACCGCTCATCATATCCAATTCCTCGCCCTCATACACGTGCACTCAAGTCTCTTCACATCGCGTTCCTCCCTCTACCCTACCCCCCCCCCCCCCACACACACACACACACACACCTTCACTCCGTGCCTTAATACACACAAACAAAAAAACGCACATACAAATCCAGCCTACCCCCCCCCCCACCTGCTCCCCTCTCAATCTCACAGGCACACACTTTCCTGATCAAGCACCTTCACAAAACTCTATTGCTGTGATATTTGCAATGGCGCACTAAGACAACTCTATTCTGCTGTGATATTGGCAATAGCGCACTCAGACAACTCTATTCTGCTGTGATCTTTGCAATGGCGCAACCCAGACCAACTCTATTCTGCTGTGATCTTGCAATGGCCTCACACAGACAACTCTATTCTGCTGTGATCTTTGCAATGGCGCACGCAGAAGACAACTCTATTCTGCTGTGATCTTTGCAATGGTGCACGCAGACAACTCTATTCTGCTGTGATATTGGCAATGGCGCACGCAGACAACTCTATTCTGCTGTGATCTTTGCAATGGCGCACGCAGACAACTCTATTCTGCTGTGATCTTTGCAATGGCGCACGCAGACAACTCTATTTCTGCTGTGATGTGTTTGCAACGGCGCACGCAGACAACTCTATTCTGCTGTGATGTTTGCAACGGCGCACGCAGACAACTCTATTCTGCTGTGATATTTGCAACGGCGCACGCAGACAACTCTATTCTGCTGTGATATTGTTATTGTGATATTTGCAATGGCACACACAGACAACTCTATTCTGCTGTGATATTTGCAATGGCACACACAGACAGGAAAGCACATGCGCATAGTGAGCATGCTCAACTCTCGCCCCTCACCTATTCCTGTCTCCGTTCCCCCACCCATCCCACCCGCACCATTGCAAACACTTGACGGTGATGAAACGACCCTAATGTTTTGCATCAAGAGTAAAGCAGCAGTTGGTATTACAAAAGAAAAGAAAAGAAACACACACCATTGTCAATGACATTCACGTCAATTAAAACCCTTTTCGGATTTTTTCCCTTCAGAACTTGATCAAGATATCACACAAAAGTCACACACATGATCCCATCAGCACCAAAACACACACACGCACGCACGCACGCACACACGCACACAAACACACATATGGGGCATATGTTTTCAGTTACACACAAACAGAAATGGTGGTTTTGTTTTTTGTTTTCCCTTTTTTCCCCGTCAGCACTTGCCCACCATGCAGATCTGTGTGTGTTCTATTTACCAATGGACATTTGAATGCAAAATTTAATGGCTTGGCACGGTGTCTGGGTTTATTTCTGTTCTAATGTTTGGTGGTGCACCGACACTTTCGGTCCCGTTTGCATACGACAAAAGCGATATTCAAACACACAAGAACTCGTATACAAATAAAGAATTAAAATAAAAGGGAAGAACGGCTTATAGAAGTTTCAGAAATATGAACTGAACGTACAGAAGTGTGGCGAATGAGGGATGCAGTATGACCCTAATAAAAGAATGCAAGTTTCCACACCTGTCGCTGTCGCTCCTGAAGTTCTAAGTATTCCTGGTAATCATCCTTGAAGAAGAATGCGACAAAGAATGTAAGGCCGACCCCCAGGAAAGACGACACAAATGTATACAGGAGATATAGACGAAGGTCGCCTATAATCTCAGAAAATTGGGCTATTCCCCAAAGATGCTGCCCTTATAGAGAAAACAAGGGAGACATGAGGAAAGCCAAGAAGAGAGAGTGTGTGTGTGGTGTGCGTGCGTGCGTGCGTGCGTGTGACGTGAGTGCGTGTGAGAAAAGGTCTGTTAATTAGGCACCTTTTAAAATATTGTGATTCGCTGCAATATCTGCAGCAGCATATCTAAAGTAGGCCACAGCAAAGATTTGAAAGCAGAAAGACTCGTTTGTTTTGATCAAAAAAAAAATCAATACATGCCTATTATGTCAAAAGATAGAACACAGAGTGTCACTTCTGACTATACGCAGTTCTAACAAAATAAATTGAATCATCTTGTTGATTTCGATGCAATTTCACTAAGTGAAATACAAAAGTGGGTAATCTTGAGTCATAAGACAATACAAATATACCAAAGTAAAATCAAAAACTTTGAAGCTAATGCACAAAGTCAGTAACAGATATACGACATTTCCAGTTTTCAGGATATGAATAGGCAGTATCTGGAAATTTCTCTTTCACAATTACAGTTTTGTTAAAAACAGATTCTGAAAAAAAGCCAGAGTACACATACGTACATATCAAATTCCGATTATCAGCCACTGAAAACCACGGTTTGCTGCCAAAATGTTTGCAGTAGCGTAACAAGGATAAGCCACAGCAAAGCTTGGACGAGGAATGTTTGAAATAGCATGCCATTAACACGACCATGCAACAGATCTGGCAGCAACATGCCACTAGCCATTGTGGAAATATCAATAAAAGATACCACCACATCAACTTCCTAGCCAAACAGAACATTTCACAAGGAGAAAATGAAACCAGACACAGGGAAACACCTGACCCGGCCCATATCCGCCCACGAACCACCCAACCTCACGTTCCTCATCGCTGCCTCCCTCCCTGCAACACCCCCGCCCCCAATCTACCAAAACCACACATGCACTCCCGTCTTTCCCATGTCCACCTCCTCCGCAAGCGCACGCCACTCCGCGGATCTGTCCCATTCTCGCTCAACAGCAGTTAAAAGAAGGGGAGGGGGGTTGAGAGAGAAAAGAGGAGAAAAGTGTGAAGACTAGATGACTAGAAAGGCAGAAAAATAGTAGACGACAGTAAATGAATGGAACAAAAATGTAAAAAAACCATATTAAAGGAACCCAAGCAGGCCCGCAGCAAAGATTGGACAGCGGTTTGACTTGTTTATTTTGACAAAAGGACAATGACAGATAAAATGAAATGTCTAGACCACAAAAACATGAATGGGCAGGTATATGGGAAATTGTTCCTTCAAGGACACGCAGGTTTTCAGTTATAAACAAATTGTAAAAGTCTGCTCACACGGTGCCGATTAAAGCATGGTATTTCGCTGTAATATTTGCAGTGGCATGCCCAACGTAGACCTCTTTTTCTTTTTTTTTTACCTATTTTCTATTGTTAGAAAGGACAGACATACCATACATAGAAAATAACACTCATTCTTCTCGGACATGTTTCACAAATGGACATTTCCACAGAAGCCAGCGCTATTATTCACTTTTCATTCCTTCTAATTCTCATCATCACACTGCCCACATTTCTCTCTCTCCCTCCTGATTTTCGCCTCACTTCATTCAGTGTGTAACTATGCTAAGTCGTACATGTGTGCTCGCAACTGCGGATAAAGTTTGCATACATATGTGAGCATGCACATGTACGCCAGAGTACACCACCAATACATATCAAAAGCCCCATATTGTTCCTCCTTCACATGCTATGTGCTCTAGTGTCTCCAAATATATGAGGATAGGCCATAGCCAACATTGCACCCCGGAAATGGCTTGCAAAAATATGCAAACATAGAATACCCAGATTGATCTGCCACCATCTCCATTTATACGTTTCAAATGAAACATTCATCCAAACCACACGGAAACTTTCAAAAGGCAAACATAGAATACAGATATCTCTCCTTTCAGTCATATCCCCATTCACCTACACTCAGCTCCCCTTCACCCATCCCGGCCTCCGTCACACACACACACGAACGGAGACGCATGAAAGCATGCATGTGTACACACCACACACACAACACACAACACACACACACACGCACACACGCACACACACACACACCACACACACACGCACACCACGTGCGCATGGGAACACATGTTTTCAGTTATAAACAATTGAAGAAATCTGGTTAGTAGGCACCCCTTAAAATATAATCTTGCGTACCCAAGGTAGGCGGCAGCAAGGATTGGACAGCAGCATGAGTCGTTTCTTTTCACAAAGACAATAACAAATACAAATTTCTACACCCCAAGACATGAATGGGCAGTATCTGGAAAAATCATATCTTCACAGTTATATTATATAGACATGACATTTAAAAAAGTAAAACACATCCCTAATATTACAACACATAACAAATGCTCTAATTCATACACAAAGAAGGCCAGACACACAACGGATTTCAAATCGAGATCAATTTCTCTTCGTCCGTTTCGCATTCTGAATTTGCTAGCCTTCTTTTTTCTTTTTGTTTCATGGTGAAGTACGGCACCTGTTTCACAAATGGACATTTCCGCAAAAGCCAGCGATATTATTCACTTTCTCATTCGTTCTTCTCATCATCACACTCCAAACATTTTTCTCTCTCTCCGCTTTTCGCCTCACTTCATTCAGTGTGTAACTAAGCTAAGTCGTACATGTGTATGTCCTTGCAACTGCCATATAAAAGTTTGCATACATATGTGAGCATGCATGTGTCTGCCAGAGTACACACACATACATATCAAAAGCCTGCATATGTTCTTCCTTCAAATGTTATGTTGCTCTAGTGTCTGTAATGGCATATCGAGGATAGGCCATAGGCAACATTGCAACCCCAGAAGTAATGTTTGCAATGGCGTACCCATGATATGCCCTTGCAAATCAACCACCAACATTATCCATTCATTCATTTCAAATGAAACATCATCTCCAAATCACACGCAAAATTTTGAAGGAAAGTATAGAATCCAGATATTGCCTCTCCCTCTTCAGTCATCACCCCATTACCTACACTCAACTCTCCCCTTCACCCATTCTGGCATCCGTCACACGCACGCATGCATGCACGCACTCACACACATGCATGGAAACATGTTTTCAGTGACAAAACAATTGAAGAAATCTACTTAGCAGGCACCCTTTGATTATAGTCTTTCGCTGTAATATTTGCAGTGGCATACCAAAGGTGGGCTGTAACAAAGATTGGACAGCAGTTTGACTTATAACACTACAAAAACACACAGAACAATATTAAATAGAAACACTAAACCCTGTGACAATAAGACATAGTGTAGGGGAAAAAAACACAAACTTTATGAAATAAGGACACGTTGCAATATAACGAATATGACTATAAGCCATACGGAACCATAAGAAAGGAAAAACATCAAACTCTCTAAAAGAAGAGGCCATTAAATCATAAGAAAGGGAGACGCTAACCCTATTAAAGGACCTTAAACCGTGAAGAAAGTTCGGAAGACACCAATCACAGCTAAGCAAGACGCTAAACTCTTTGCAAGGAGAAAAACAAACTCTGTGAAAGACACTGAACCCTATGAAACAAGAGGGCACAAACCTATGAAGAGACAAAAAAAACTGTCAAAAAAAAGGAACAACATCCTTGGAAGGAAAGACACAAAATTATAAGAGAAGTACATTAATTCTGCGAAGAAATGGATACTAACTCTGAAAGGACACCAAATCATCTCAAGATAAACTGTACACTATGAAAGAAGAGCACACTAATCTTGCGAAAAAGAAAAGAGGACACGAGACCACCAGAAGAATTTTTGACACTGAACTCTCGACAAGAATACCAAACCCCATGAAAAGATGACTTTAGTTACTCTATGAAAAGGACACGGAACGCTTTGAAAGTAGAGAACACTAAATCTAATGAAGGAAGAGGAAAGAGAGACCCCATGAAAGAGCACTTAATTCTATGAAAGGAAGACACTAATTGCTATGAAAGGAAGACACTAAATTCTATGAAAGGGAAGACACTAAATTACTAGAAAGGAAGACACTAAATCCTATGAAAGGAGGACACTAAATTCTATGAAAGGAAGACCTAAATTCTATGAAAGGAAGACACTAAATCCTATGAAAGGACACTAAAATCCTATGAAAGGAGGACATTGGACACAATGAAAGGACAGAACAGTCTGCAGAAAAGGACAACTAAATCCTGTGTAAAAGGACACAAAGTCAAACAAAAAGAGGACATCATATTCTACGAAAGCAGGACGTTTCCTGTCAAAAAACTTTAATCATGTGAAAGGATACTAAATCCTATGAAAAGGACACTAAACCTATGAAAGGTCACTAACCCTGTCAAGAGACAGAATAGCGTGTGAAGGACACTAAAATCTATGAAAGGACACTAAACCCTATCAAGAGACAGAATAGCGTGTGAAGGACACTAAATTCCTATGAAGGACACTAAACCCTATCAAGAGCCAGCATAGCGTGTGAAACGACACTAAATCTATGAAAGTGACATAGACCCTTCAGAGACAGAATAGCGTGTAAAGGATGCTAAATCCTAAGGAAAGGGCACTAACCCCTATCAAGGAGACAGATAGCGTCGTGAAGGACACCAAATCATATTAAAGGGGACACTAAACCCATCAAGAGAGAATAGCGTGTGAAAGACACTAAATCCCATGACAGGAGGATACTAGGGGGACTATGAACAGAAACGAAGACCCACCACAAAGGACACTAAATCCTCAGACATTGTCCTAAAAGGATACTTAAGTCCAGGAAACGATGAGTGTACTGAACGCAGTGGAAAGAAGACACTAAACACTGTGAAACAGAAGGGCATTACACTACGGAAAGAAAAGAATGCACATGCCGATCACTGATTACCAAGCCGGAACATTTTGTGGAATGAGGAATGTCTTAGGAGAGGACGCCTCAA